>BGNK01003865.1:2917-14631 GCA_003297005.1 Symbiodinium sp. clade A Y106
TTAGGATGGTTTGGGGATTTAGGATGGTTTAGGGGTTTAGGATGGTTTGGGGATTTAGGATGGTTTAGGGGTTTAGGATGGTTTGGGGATTTAGGATGGTTTAGGGGTTTAGGATGGTTGCAAGGGTTTAGGGCGGTTTAGGGGTGTAGGATGGTTGCAAGGGTTTAGGGCGGTTTAGGGGTGTAGGATGGTTTAGGGATTTCGGATCGTTTAGGGGTTTAGGATGGTTTAGGGGTGTGGGATGGTTGCAAGGGCTTAGGGTTTGTGGTTGCCCCTAAACCCTAAACGCCCACATCCCAAGGTCTCAAGCCTCTTCCCTCCCAGTGCGCCTTGGGAGCCGAAATTCGGGGACAAGGAAGCAGAAGAGCCACAGCCTTGAAAAAGGTTCCTTTAAGGGAGTCTACTCGAGGGTTAAGGGTTCCTTTAAGGGGTAATATAATTATAAGAGTGTCGTACTTCTGGTAGGAGAATTAGGTTGTGGAGAGATTAAAGCTTTGGAGTTGTGTTTAGAGATGCTTGAAAAACTACAGCAGCTAGATATAACAACCACAGCGTCAACAACCACCACCACAACTACAAACACTGCCCTAAACCCTAAACCCCAACCATGGAAGTGCTGGCGAGGAACGGTGCAAACAAGGGTAACAACGCTCGTGCCAAGAGTGGCAATTTTTGACAGCACCATTCAAAATCACAAAACTCCCAAACCCACACCCCAAACCAATGAACCTCTTAAACCGTGAAGCCAAAGCCCCCGTGAAGAACACACACACACACACCCGCGCGCGCACACACACACACACACACTGCCTGGTGGGCAGGTCATCTCTGAATCACCACTGAGCCGCCGAGGGGGCGAGCTAGTGCCTTTTCAGGACGTGGGGCTTATGGGGATTCAGGGCTCATGCTGTCTATGTGGGATTTTGGGGGTTTAGGGGTGCTCGGCGCTCGGGAGGGCAGGGCTTCAGGACTTCAGGGCAGTTAGGTGTTGGACCTCAGGGTTTACGGATCCAACTATTTGTTTAGGGATTGGGGCTTAGAGTTTAGGGTTTAGGGAAGTTCTATATCAAGGTCCTCTCCGTGACACTCCCAAGTGAAGGGCTCTTTGCGCAGAGTCAGGCCTATAGTCTGGATGATACACGCTGCATATCATACATCGCAGAACCTGCAGGCCCAAAGCCGCAAACATCCTAAAACCCAAGTCCTAAGAGCCCAAATCCTCGAGGATCCCCAAGCAGGATGTACGTCCGTTTGAGCATTTTGGGTTGAGGCAGCCGGTTAGGGTGCCCCAAGTGAAGCCCATAACCCGCACAAAATGTCAGGAACGGCCAACTGATCGGGTCTAGGCGTAGGGGTAGATATGATAAACAGAGACGGAGGGATGGATGGCACTGTGTCAACTGTATCACATGAACAGCTATCAGTGCATGTCCCTGTGGTTCGCGCCGTCATCAGGCTGAAGCGCAAGCGTCGTTGGGCTGCCTATTTGCACTTTAGCTCCGGATGGCGGACCGACAACTGTGCTCGAAAATGAAGCAACACTGGGGCCTTTATGAGAATAGGGCTGGGGGGCCAACCATGGTACATGTCTTCATATTAATAAGGACTATAAGGTGACATCTTTCTGGTAAATATGTTGACCTCTGTATTAACTTTACCTTATGCCTGCATATCAAGACAGTCTGGAAAGCAAATACCATTGCACTTGAAGCCACTCTCCGGTCCAAGCACTCCCAAGTCTGCAGTCAAGTCTTTTGGGCTTCCTCTTACGCGGCGCCTTCCACCATAGACATACAGACAAGAATATGTGATACCTTTCAGGGATCAACTGTCAGGTCCTCAATAGTAAGAGGGCAAACTGATGGTAATTGATGCAGTAGGAGAACCAAGATTGGCCACCGGCATATAGCACAACAGCGATGTCAACGATAGTCACCAGCAAACAAAGGCATCTGCCCCAAACATCAAACTCTAAACCCACTGAGCTACTCCGGCAAGGGAAGGACTGGCCCGGAGTCCGGAGCCTCCAAAAGCCCCTCAGCTAGCTAAAGCAAACAAGTTTATAAACTATAAGGGGATTCTTAGACAGATGTGAAGGTGTACGGGGATCCTTACACAGATGTAAGGGAGACGCGAAACGGTAAACCCTAATCACAGGGTTTTGGATGGATTCGGGTTGAGATGCCAGGGCTTAACATAGCCGCATGCACAATTGGGTATGATTAGATTAGAACAGGGTTTCTACAGCGGTTCTTTCCAAAGCTTTTACAGTTGATATAGGTATTTAACGATACAGAGTAACTGTGCTCGTATATAGCTATGATAGCAGGAGCAATAACAGTAATAGTAGTAGTAATTTAGTAATCATAGTAGTAGTAATCATAGTATTCGTGCCAGTATCACACTAACAAAAATACTAACAATCATAATCTTCATAGGAACAATAATAAATGCGTTCCAAACCCCTCAACCTGTGAACCCTAGACTGCCCCGTTTCGAATCCGAGGCTTGCGCTAGCGAGGAGGTCCGCGTGCCTCGTCGAGCACGATTACTCGGAGGCTTCATGGGTAGTTATGAGTGGGGTTATACGATTTAGGTAGGGTTCCTTTATGGGTTCTCTAGGGTTTAGGGTCTAGGGTGGGGTTACACTAGTTATAGCTCCACTGATACCTACCCATGAAACCTCCATGTAGAAGCGTTTAGGGATATTCCACACAAATAACGGTGCGCTTCCGCAGACTCAAGTAATCCCAGAATGGGCCCTTGAAGCTGACTGGAGGGATATTCAGACATTCGTGTATCGGTTCAGGGTTTGGGGCTTGGGGCTGGCATGCTATAGCAGAACCTGCTTGGCTTCAGGGGTCGGATTGGGGCAACGTCGAACTGGGCCGAAGATGTTGGGGCATAGTGGCATAGAGCGCAGCCAGAGCTGAACGAAGCTGATGTGTTCCCACGTTCGCAAGCCGTGCCTGAACAGAACACGTTATTGTTGTTATTCTTATTACTATTATTTATACTCTTATAATAATAATCATTATTACTACGTCTATTATTAGTATAATTATTGTTATTATTGGTATTATTGTTAGAGAGGGGTCTGTATTGTTACTAGAATCATTATTAATACTATTGTTATTCTTATTAGTCTTATTATTCTTTTACCTTCCTGAACCGGGCTGAAAGGCGCCTGCCCGGGCTGAAGCAGGTGGCCTCTGACACGTCGTCGAAGGCCAGGTCCTTCTCCGGAAAATGAAACTCAGAGCTTGGGGGGGGGGGGGGGGGGNGTAGGCGAGTTTGCGCATTACGTGCAGTTTTCCGGTTCGGTCACTCCGGGCTTCCAGCTTCCGCCTGGTAGTGCGGTCGAATACTTCGGGTTTTGGGGAAGGGTGAAGGGTTTAAGGTTTGGGGTAATAGTAATATAGTACTATCGTAATATAGCAATACAGTAGTTTAGTAGTATGGTAGTAGTATAGTAACATGGTAATAGAGTAATAGAGAGATTTCGCAATATAGTAATATAGTATTCAGCGCTTTGGGGGGCTTAGGGGATTAGGGGATAGCGGTTAGGGTTTAGGGCTTGGCCATTAGGGATGAGGCTTGGGGTTTCAGGGATTTGGGTGAAGTAAGCGACCGTCCATTGAACGCCTAAAGGAAGCGTTGGTAGGACGGATCCGTCGTTTCGTCGTGGACCGTGCCTTCATCCTCGGAATCACCAGCATCAGCTAGCTGTCTCGGCATCACGTCATCACCATCATCGTCATCGTTATCATCGCCATCATCATCATCATCATCATAGTCTGTGTCTCTTGTGGTGGTGCCGATGATGCTGATAGTGATGGTGATGATGAGGCGGAGGGGAAGAGGAGGAGGAAGAGGAAGTGAAGAGGAGGAGGTGGAGGAAAAGGACGACGGCATTTCGTGGCGCTTAAACTAATCGTAACCACTCTTATTCTGTTGTACACGCCTGATGTTGAACTGTTGTCGACTAGTGATCACTCAGCTCCGGAAGTCTAAACAACGCCATCAGAGCCTTACTCTTCCAGAACACTGCAATGTAGGCCAAGGAGTTGGAATATCGCTATCAGAGTGCTCGCAGCTTAAGCAGAGAGAACCCCAGCACTAACTAAATTACCCCTAACCTGTGCTAAAAAGGTTTTAGAATTTACCATAAACCCAATACTCAGCCACAATCACAGCTGAGCTATGCACTTGCGTGTTGATGGCGGCTGGCACTCGCCCTGACACAGCCGAAGGGCAACAAAAGCACGCTTGCAACCCCTGAAGGAAATTTGGGGCTGAAGAACTCGTATGTACGCTTGAGTTCGGCTTGGGGCGTGCTGTGAATATCCAAAAGCCTGAAACCGAAATTTTGAACTAAATTGGAAGCTGCAACATCTCCGATACCCTCCAAACCCCTATATATAGAGACTTCAGCATTGGAATAGGGCTTTTGGGCTCAATAGCAGTACAAAATAGAAACTATGTGGAGATACTATTACCAATGGCTCTACTTTGAACTCGAAACCCAGTGTGCCCATGGAGTATTTCCTACACGACCCGCGGAAGGAACGTGGACTGATCCACCCGCTCCCTCTCTCTCTCCTGCCAGACGGATAATGTGGGCCTGGATTCACGGCTTGAGATGCAGGTGCTTGGTTTAACACCCTAAACCTTAAACCCTAACCCCAAACCCTAAACCTTAAACCCTAAACACCAACCAAGCCCATTAGGCTCTGGGATTAATATTCGGTTCAGAGTTTAGCTCGCTGGCGGAAATATGTCAGTTCGCAGCTGCAAGCCAGGTACATGAGTCTCCTGGAAAACGGCACCCGGTTTAGGGTTTAGGGTTTGGGCTTTTTAGGGGTTAGGATAGGGTGAAAGGATTCTCGGTTTCGGGCTTGCGGTTTAGAGGGCTTTGGGTATACTGCAATCGCCAGAACGTGTGCATTCCTGGGAGTCTCTAATGTGGGGGCCTTAATACTTGGAATAAGGATTTGGGGTTGCGTAATATGATTCTAGTACAATATACCCCCAAAACCCTATTCTAATTTTTATTAAGGCATCTATATTACCCCATATGGCTCGTCTCGCCTTCGTCGGTCATTGATACGGCCACGCCGGCTGCTCGCCTCCGCCTGAGCTCTGACTCCAGGTAGTCAAGCGGGTTGAGGGTATTGGGGTTTAGGGTTTAGGGGTTGAGGGAGTTTCGCAAAACCCTGCCGAAACCCTAAAACCCCCCACTTATGGTACTGGAACAGAAATAGGGGCCCCCGAAAGCTAACTAGGCTTCTTGGGCTGAGGGTTAGATCGTAGGTTCACGGTTTGAGATTGCAGGGCTTGGGGTTTTAGGGCACAGGGCTGAGGGCGTCCGGGCTGGGGGATCTTCTCGTGCCATGGCTCAGCGATACTGATGTCTAAATCGGGTGCCTTCTTATTGCGCTTGCATTTGTCCCAAGCCTCTACAAGGCTCTCACCAACACCAAACCCCCAGAGCATTTCAACAATCACCCCCGCCCTCCCCTTTCACCCCAAATCCTATCAATTCTACGGCTCCCAAAGCCACCCTCTCACATCAAACATTAACATTGACGAAAGAACCCCCCCACACACACACACGCGTAGAAACCCCTCCAAACCCTAACCCCGAAACCCAGAAATCGAGGTCCCCACAGCTCTTGGATGTGCTTCATCGAGGCAGCCTGGCAGGATCCTAGAAGAGTAGTTTCGGGGTTTAGGGCTTTAGGGTTTAAGGGTTTAGGGCTCTAGGGTTCTACGGTTTCAGAGTTCTAGGGTTTTAGAGTTTGGGGTTTAGGGCTTTAGGATTTAGGGTTTAAGGTTTGGGGTTTTAGGGTCTTAGGGTTTAGGGTTTACTAGAATAGGGGTTCTGGAGCATTTTACAATTTATACAAAATCAGCCCTACGGAATTGCGCGGTCTTTGCCGTGCCCTGGATAAGGTCCTGGGGCAGGCCGAAGGGTTTGAGAGTTTAGCATTTAAGCATGACTGTGTCAGATGTAAACTATGACCCTATGTACCCCCAAACCTAAAGTATAGGGATTGGAACATTTTCTGAGGCTGCGATAGAGTGCTTGTGGAAGGATTGGTGGGTGGAGTCATTGGAGGCCTCAAAAGGTGGGACGAAGGTAGGTATGAAGGATCCCTTATATAAGGACTCTTATTTGGGGATTACCCCACCTACCTTCATCCTACCTTTCCAGGCCCCTGAAATCAAAGCTAAGAGGACATGTTTCCGTCACCCGTAAAGAAAGCCCGGTGGTATGCTACTAATGGACCACATCAACCCTTGCGGATCGATGGCCAGGGTTTTTTAGGGTTTAGGGTTTAGGGTCTTTTAGGGTTTAGGGTTTAGGTTTTAGGGTTTTTTAGGGTTTAGGGTTTTTTAGGGTTTTTTAGGCTGTAGGGTTTAGGGTTTTTTTCGGGTTTAAGGTTTTTTAGGGTTTAGGGTTTAGGGATTTCAAGTTTAAGGGCGGCTCTAGACAGCTCCTGTTGGGGGCCACACTGGGATCTTGATTATTTCAGTAGGGCTTTGGTGTACATTATTTTATAGTCTACACGCAATCGCATGTCGACTGTACGGGGATATAAGACAGGGGCCTTAATAATTAGAATAGGGTTTGGGGGTATATTATACTATAATTATGTATAATAAGGAGCCCCCCAAACCCCCTATATTAATTCCTAATTTATTGAAACGTTTAGTTTATAGCCGCCTTCTTGCGATTCGATGCCAGGTCTCTAGACCTCCTCCGGCTTCAACGGGCCGGAATCGTCGTGGCGGGGTACCTTAAAGGGGATCCTTTAAGGGTTCCTTACAGGGACCTATAAGGGTTCTATAAAGGGTTTAGGGTTTAGAGTTTCCGAAATTGGGGGTACCTTATTCTGGGGTCCTTCTAACAAGGATCCTACTATTTAGGTTACTCTATTAGGGTCCCCTATTTTCGGAAACTCCCGTTTGGCGCGCGATGGAGCTCAGAGTGCGGGCAAAGTGCCTTTGAATTCTGCCCTCTTCACGACCGGGGTGGAGTTTGCGATGCTCGTACGGCCCCCCTGAAGGAGTGCCGGCCCAGTCGTAGTCATCATGTTCCGCCCCGAAGTAAATGCTCTCGACGAGCTCCTGAACTTGCTGCTTCAGCCCTAGACCCTCCGTTAGAGTTCGATGGTTTTCAGAATTCCCACCAGGGTTCCTATGAGGGTTCCCTCTTCGGGCTCCCCAAGATGATGCAGAGCCCGGCCATGCAGCTTCCAGAGCATCCTGGAGGAGCTTAACACGGATGCTCTTTTGAGACGCCCAAGCAGCCTCAACACAGCCAGAAGCGCAGGTCTAAGTGCGAAGCCCTGAAGCCTGAACCCCAAGCCTAACCCCACAGCACTAAACCGTAATTGAAGCTTCATGGGTAGTTATATAAGTAGGGCTATAAGTCCCCTAATAAGGCTTATAACTATAGCTACCCTACTTATAACTCCACTTATAACTACCCATGAACCTCCAAGAAAGCCCTGCTCAAACAGGGTCTTTTAAGGGAACCTGGCTTCGGAAGCAGTCCCCTGCACTGCAAAGCCCGGGAAGGATCTACCAAATGCTTCTTACGAAGGGCTATGAGTCGGGATTGTTGGGTTGGTCCCATGTGTCATGCCCATGACCTCTTGCGAAGGGCTATGAACCCTAAACTCTTTGAGGTTTAGGGGTTCAGGGTTCAAGGGTTGAGTGCCTAGGGCTTCGGGGTTGGGGGTTTAGAGCTTAGGGTTTGAAACTCCAAACCTATACTATACACTGTTACAGCATGATAGAACCTGGAAGCAGTATTTGTAACAACCGATGCAAACAGCTGCTGAAGTTGTTGCAGCGATAAAGATCTGTCAGGTTTCAATAACGGTACTACTGAACAGGAAGTGGCAAGTGCAACCATAAAGAGAACACTAACCACGGTCGAGGCTTAACAACTCAACATCCCAAACCTTGCGGGTCATTCGATTTGATTTGCAGGCGAACAAACGCCAGGATGACCGCAGTTTGATCAAGGTAGTCCGTGGCACGCCTCTCAACAAAAATGTAAGCCAGTGCATGCACAAGATTGGCGTTAGTTTTGGGTTTGCACACTGAAGCTTAGGGCTTGGGCTTGGGTTTGGAAGTGATACGGAGTAATTACACTTTTTGGTGTAGTCTGCGGTGCAGTGCCGGAGGTGTTGGGAGACACCGTCATGAACATGCTTGCAGGAAAAGCTGTGAGGCACTCAATCAGTGCCACGTGCTTTGAGTGAAGATGCTGGCGTGTTGCTGTTTGCGCTGCTTCTGAGTTGTTGAGCATGGCGGGGCATGAAGCTAAGAGTGCCGGTGCTGATGTTGTATCTGATGATAAACGAAGCCCGGAAAGGAGGAGTTGCTGAGGAGGAAGAAGAATAAGATGATGGTGATGGGCAGAAGATGAAGTTGCCGAGGAGGAGGAAGAAGAAGATGATGGTGATGGTGATGATGACGACGGAGCCCCATATAAAACCAAACAACATGATCGGGGCTTATCAGTCAAACCCTAAACCCTAAACCCTAAACCCAAAGCCAGCCTGCTTAGCATCTCGAGCTCAATGAGCGTTTGCTCCATAATCTGGCGGTGCAAGCTGCAAGGGTGTCGATGGGCTTTGCACGGTTTAGGGTTTAGGGGTTTAGGGTTTTTGGGGCTTGGAAGCCTTGGCATGTGACGCCGGAGTAAAAAGGAGAGGATACTTTACGGTCGGCTACCCATGCACGAAAGCTTTGGGGTTTTGGGCCCAGCATGCAAGATCTATGGTTGCAACCGACTGCAGGGGCAAGCTGTGTCTCATCGCGAGGTTTTCTAAAACAATGGCAGGTTTCTTGCGACACACCCTGCAACATAAGCTACACGTAGCTAGGTCAGCCCGTGCAGAACCTTACACCCAAACCTGTACACCCTAACCCCTAAAGCCCCGAAGAAGACAGCAAGCGCTCTGCCGAGGCACGTAGATTTTGGAATAAGGCTTTAGGTGTTGTTTTGCACTAGAATTACAACAAGGAGCCCTTTAAAGGAACGAGTAGGGCTAATTCTTCAGTCTTGTTGTGCAGTCAACTCAAAAGCCCGCTTTATTGGGACTGCAGAAGTCTGGAGAATGGGTTTTCGACTCAGGTGGGGGCTGAGAGGGTTTTCCGTGGGTTGAAAGGGCTCAGGGTTTAGGGGTTTTGGATTTAGGTTTTAGGGTTTTAGGGTTGGGAGCATTTAGGGTCAAATTTAGGGTTTGGGGTTGAGAGGTTTGACGGTGGGCTTAAGGAGCAGGGTTGAGAGGACTTAGAGTTTAGGGGTCAGCGAGTTGTCGTGAGTACGCCCTAAACCCGAAACTGCAAAACAAACATGAAGAAATGCCGTATTGGGAGTTTCAGAAAATTAGGGGTACCTTATTTTGGGGCTCCTTATAATAAGGATCCTACTATTTAGGGTACTATATTTGGGTCCCCTATTTTCGGAAACTCCCTATTATGCCTGAGCACCATCGAAGCCTCAGACCGCCAACTGCAGCCTGTTTGAGCTCCTTGAAGTCGGGGGAGACAGAGGTGGCAACGGCCGCGGATGGCAACTCCTAGAGATATCCAGGGTTTAGGGTTTTGGGTTTAGGGTTTAGGGTCAGGGCTTTTGGACTTAGGGTTTTGGGCTAAGGTTAAGATATGTTCGAGTTCAAGGTCTAGAAATCTAGGATGTTTGGGTTTGAATGTAGCTTGCAAGGGTGGCCTTCTCAAGCTGGAAACTTTATTGGGTCGACTGCAACACAATATACAACTCAATATAAGGGTGAATATGGGGAACTAGGGGCCTCAATACTTAAGACTGGGGTTGTAGCGTGGTTTCTAGTTCAATGAAACTGCAAGGGGACATTCATATTAGACGGTTGCTCGTTGTTCAGGCTCCTACGTAAAGGAATGAAAATGGAGCGGCTCTCTCTCTTCGTGGCTCTTAAGTGCTCATCAACAACAAATAGAGCATGCCAAGATGAGTGATGATACCGATATTGCAAACAAGCAGAATCGAGCACAGCATGGTGGGGATCATATGGGCAAACAACTATCGAGACGAGGCCTATCAACAGCAAACATGCCAGTACGCTTTTGACTCCAAACCCTAAATCCCAAACCATAATCACTAAACACTAAAACCTCAAAGCCTGGAACTCCAAACTACCCCAAATCTTAAACCTATGGTTTTCCCGGTACGAAGCCCCGAACTTCGGAAGTGCCACGAAGCCCAGCACCAACCCATGCAAACCCTTATAGCACCCTTAAGGAACCCCTTGTAGTATACTTATGGTGTCCATATGGACGCCCCTGAAAAACGCTCATAATACCTTTGTAGACCCCTTCAAGAAACCTCAGACCCCAGAGGCTTGTGGGAGAACCCTCACTGTCCCGTTGTAGCCACCTTTAGAGAAACCTAAGCACCCTCGTAGGGATTAAGGTTTGTAGACCCCATAAAGAAACCTAAAGTATTCCTGATTCCCTTCTTCAACCCCTAAACCCTAGACCCTAAACCCTAAACCCTAGACCCTAAACCCTAAACCTAAACCCTAAACCCTAGACCCTAAACCCTAAACCTAAACCCTAAACCCTAGACCCTAAACCCTAAACCTAAACCCTAAACCCTAGACCCTAAACCCTAAACCTAAACCCTAAACCCTAGACCCTAAACCCTAAACCTAAACCCTAAACCCTAGACCCTAAACCCTAAACCTAAACCCTAAAACCTAGACCCTAAACCCTAAACCTAAACCCTAAACCCTAGACCCTAAACCCTAAACCTAAACCCTAAACCCTAGACCCTAAACCCTAAACCTAAACCCTAAACCCTAGACCCTAAACCCTAAACCTAAACCCTAAACCCTAGACCCTAAACCCTAAACCTAAACCCTAAACCCTAGACCCTAAACCCTAAACCTAAACCACATTGGGGACCTCCCTCGGAGCCGGGTGAAGCGTGACTTGTGCATCCAGGCCTCAGAGCTTTCTTGGGCTTTCGTTGCGTTTAAGAGCCCTCGGTTTGAGGTTTTCGAGTTTATGGTTTAAAGCTTCCTTCGGTTTTAGAGTTTAAGGTTTAAGTGTCAAGAGCCTTCGGTTTTAGAAGTTTATGGTTTAAAGCTTTTCGGTTTTAGAGTTTATGGTTTAAAGCTTTTCAGTTTTAGAGTTTATGGTTTAAAGCTTTTCGGTTTTAGAGTTTATGGTTTAAAGCTTTTCAGTTTTAGAGTTTATGGTTTAAAGCTTTTCGGTTTTAGAGTTTATGGTTTAAAGCTTTTCAGTTTTAGAGTTTATGGTTTAAAGCTTTTCAGTTTTAGAGTTTATGGTTTAAAGCCACTCGGTTTTAGAGTTTATGGTTTAAAGCTTTTCAGTTTTAGAGTTTATGGTTTAAAGCTTTTCAGTTTTAGAGTTTATGGTTTAAAGCTTTTCAGTTTTAGAGTTTATGGTTTAAAGCTTTTCAGTTTTAGAGTTTATGGTTTAAAGCTTTTCAGTTTTAGAGTTTATGGTTTAAAGCTTTTCGGTTTTAGAGTTTATGGTTTAAAGCTTTTCGGTTTTAGAGTTTATGGCTTAAAGCTTTTCAGTTTTAGAGTTTATGGTTTAAAGCTTTTCAGTTTTAGAGTTTATGGTTTAAAGCTTTTCAGTTTTAGAGTTTATGGTTTAAAGCTTTTCAGTTTTAGAGTTTATGG
>BGNK01003865.1:14645-35887 GCA_003297005.1 Symbiodinium sp. clade A Y106
TATGGTTTAAAGCTTTTCAGTTTTAGAGTTTATGGTTTAAAGCTTTTCAGTTTTAGAGTTTATGGTTTAAAGCTTTTCAGTTTTAGAGTTTATGGTTTAAAGCTTTTCAGTTTTAGAGTATATGGTTTAAAGCTTTTCAGTTTTAGAGTTTATGGTTTAAAGCTTTTCAGTTTTAGAGTTTATGGTTTAAAGCTTTTCAGTTTTAGAGTTTATGGTTTAAAGCTTTTCAGTTTTAGAATTTATGGTTTAAAGCTTTTCAGTTTTAGAGTTTATGGTTTAAAGCTTTTCAGTTTTAGAGTTTATGGTTTAAAGCTTTTCAGTTTTAGAGTTTATGGTTTAAAGCTTTTCAGTTTTAGAGTTTATGGTTTAAAGCTTTTCAGTTTTAGAGTTTATGGTTTAAAGCTTTTCAGTTTTAGAGTTTATGGTTTAAAGCTTTTCGGTTTTAGAAGTTTAAGGTTTAAGTGTCGGCAGGTTTTAGGGCTTTAGGGTTTTAGGTGTTGAGGCCGTTTCAAGGTTCGCTGTGAAAGGGCTGCCTTAAGCTCGGAATCGCAAAATTTGCGAAGCCCTGAAGCCCAGATCCCCGCACCCCAGAACCCGATATACGACACCCAAATGGGAGTTTCCGAAAATAGGGGACCCTAATATAGTACCCTAAATAGTAGGATCCTTATTATAAGGACCCCAAAAAAGGTACCCCTAATTTTCGGAAACTCCCAAATCGCTGGAGCCCCAATTTCGGGTCGTTGGGCAGTCCCTCGGGTTCGGGTGTTCTTTAGATGGTGTTAACAGCTGACGATCTGCAATGAGTGCGCTTTGGGGTTTCTTGCACTAGTCTACACACTCCCTACCCCTCCCCTACACCCCCCAACCCTCACCGACAGTACGGCACTCCAAACCCTGTAAACCATAAACCCCCACGCAACCTACGAGTGAGAACAGTCCGGGGCGGCCGCGGCGCACAATCTGGGACAAGCTTTCCACCTTGCACTGGGCCGAAGCCTCAAAATTCCTGAACCCTGTAGCCACCTTGTATGCTCTGACGTTTAGACGAAAGAGGAGGGAAACAAGGCTGCCACAGAGATAGAGAGTGAGAGAAAGAGAGAGAGAGAGAGAACAAAAAAACAAAAAACGATGGGAGAGAGAGAAATACAGCTGGAGCGGGGAGGGGAAAACAGGCAAACAGAAGGATTCAGGTAAGATTTACATGATAGGGAACCCTCGGGAATACTACTGGCTAGCTGGCTTCTATACTAATCTAGGGGTGTTCAGTGTTCAGCAGCTTACAGTGTGGCAGGCTACTCAGGAACTGGTGTTTCGGTTTTGGAGGGGTCATTTCGTACAGAAGTCCACCTCCATGTGAAGTCTTTATGGATGGCGAATACAGCTGAGATCTGAACAGTTTGCATCAATTAGCCATCATATATCCCTGGTATATTATACTAGTTACTAGGTACTATAGTGCAATCTACCCTGGAACTCAGTAGCTCAAGTGTTTATATTGCAGATACGGATGTTCTGCCCAGAAGGGATCTTCAGCTGGCTTTTTCCGAAATACTCCAGCGATAGCACTTTATATGAAGGAGCACTTGCCTTGGATGACCCCTTCAAGCCGCCTAAAGGACCCTAAAGCCTAAATCAGGGGTCGATTCACCGCCAGCCCAAGCCTTCTCTTCCTGGCGCTGTGCTTCAGCACGCTGTCTGCGAAGATCACCACGAAGCTCCTCTCCGGCAGCTATGGGTATGTTTCTACGGATTGGCAAGACCTAAAGCGGCCCGACACTAATCACGGTTGCTCACGCCGTACTGCTAACATTGATTTTGTTGAGGACTTCTGGTGAACATGAGTGGGGCGCCATTAACTCAAGCACAAAGATACACTTCAGTGCTGAAGCTGACGGTGAGAGTCATTCCACACTCGGGATTCCCTTAAGGGCACTTTTGGTGCTCATCTCTATTCTGGTCAAAGCGTCCTAGGTAGTGTTATGGGGGGTACTTTCCATCATAATCATAATAGTAACTCCTATTATGAAAACCCTACATTCTACTATATAGGTACTTAGGCCATTCGGGCTCCTAAATCCTAAACCTTCAACTCCAGGCCTTAGGCCCCTGAACCCGCGTAGACCCTGAACAGCCTGATGTGCTAAACACGAAAATATGGCTCCTGCACCCAAACCCCAAACCCTACTGTAGGGGCCTTAATTATTCGACTTGGGTTTTGGGGCCCACTATACGATAATTATTATTATAATGAGGAACGCCCAAATAGCATAGGTCTTTATCATAGAACCCTACGATAGATCCCTTATAGACCCCTTTAAGGAACCCTTTAAAGGAACACTAGAATTATAATAAGGCCCCCTATATTAAGGCCCCAAACCCTATGGCTCCTGCACCACTTGCTCCAGGTTGGAGATCCTGCAGTGGGATGCGGCTCTTAGAGTTCGGCGTCGCATGAAATGTGCAAAAAGGCTACGGTTTGGGGGTTTACGAGGACCCCCAATGGAGTACTTACGGTCCTTATTAGTGGTTATTTGAGGTATAATAAAAGGGTAGTTGGGGGGTCTAGGTACGGGGTTGAAGGTTTGAGGGCTTGGGGTTTAGGGGTTTGGAAGTTTGGGGTTGAAGGGAACCTAGTTCTGAAGTCTTTTGGGGCTTGTTTGATGTCTGTTTAAGTTTACATAACTACTTGAAGGTTCATGGGTAGTTGTAAGTAGGGTTCTAAGCCCCCTAATATAGGGCTTGTGACTATAGTGACCCTACTTATACCTCCACTTATTGCTACCCATGAACCTCCAAGTATGGAGCGCAAGAAATCAAGCAAATGAACGCAGGGCTGGGGACTTACACTTTCTCGGTGCGCTGCATGTTTGGGGTGTTTCTGGTCGTCTTGGCTTTATTGTTAAAGCAGGGCCTGAGAGTTTAGTACCAGCGTCATCTGGATATTTGCTATGCTGGGCTTTTAAGTAACCAGGGAGAAAAAAGTATAAACTTTTATTTCATAAGGGTTCCATTAAGAAAAAAAGTATTAAAGTATGGCACTCCAAAGCCCAGTATGAGACTTATCATCGGCCTAGTCTTGACATGCCCTGTACACGACAAGACAAGTAGGACTGAACCTGGTAGTAGCAAGACCAGGACAACGGGTTTCGTGCATGTCCGAAGGGAAGCCTAAACGACTCCCCGAGCAGCTTTGCTGTGCACTCTCAGACGGCAAAGCCTTGCAAGACGGCTTGCGATACCCTAAACCCTAAAACTGCGTCGAACCGCATCGGATGCAACTACAGCGTAACTTCCCCGACGTGCAAAGGCCGTTAAGTGCGGCTAGTGTGTAAGTGCTTGCCGACTTGGGGAACTTGTTGCCAGGCAATCGCTGCTACAATGCACACTATGTGGAAGCCTACTGCGACGCAGCCAAACGTAGCGAATCCGACAAAAACACGCCTCGACTGTACGTACACCGTATGCACCAAACATTGAGATCATAATCCCTCAAGTCTAAAACTCCAAACCATGTAAACCCGGAAGCAGAAGCCTTAAACCTCACACGACCACATAAGCCGGCAGCCCGTTCCTGCCTTGTTTGGGCTTCCTGAGGTGTTGTCGCAGGTGGAGGTGTCAGTGCTCGGCGGATAGCGGAAGGGACCGGCGGTGTCTGTGCCTGGTGTTTGGGGCTGCAGGGTGCAGGGGCTGCGAGTTTAGGATTTACACGGTTGTGGAGTCTAGTCAGCAAACCCACCAGAGCAACTCCTTTCCGTGAACTCGCCAGGCGGCAGTTCTGTGCGTGGGAGTTGCTTCGCAGTGCTTCTACGGTGCTGTTTTTGCTAAGTGGCAATGATGCAAAACTGCGAAAAACAAAACACACGTTCATCTAGGGTCGTACATCCTGGCACTGGCGACCAGAACGCCCAAGTCTCCGCCTGGTTTTTGTAGCCATCATCAAGTTAACGTACGAGTGAGTATATGGCTTGAGGTCTATCGGGTTTCGAGAGATTTGGGAGTTTCCGAAAATTAGGGGTACCTTATTTTATGGTCCCTATAATAAGGATCCTCCTATTTAGGGTACTATCTTCGGGCCCTATTTTCGGAAACTCCCATTTGAGGCTGGAGGGGCAGAAGGCTGAAACACCCATAGGCTCCCTAAACCCTAAACCCCTAAAGGGCTTGAGGCTTGCGTCTGCCGCGGCTTAGCTTTGTCTGGTTGAGGGAGTTTGGGATTCTCCGGATTTCGGAGTCTTGGGGGCTCCAGGCTGCAGCAAAAGCATGGTTATTATATAGGGGCCTTAATAATTAGAATCAGGTTTCGGGGCCCATTATCCTATAATTATAATAAGGAACCCGCCAAAAAAGTATTGGCAATTATCTAGGCCCCTATAGTACAGTCTTGCCGGTTCAGGGTTGGGGCCCCGAACTTGACCACGAATCTTCGCTGAAAAAAAGTGTGACAGTACGTCCCGACCCGCCTTCAGCCAACGCGCGGTTTAAAGGCTGACCCGGGAAACCTAAACCCAAAACTTGGAGGTTCATGGGTAGTTGTAAGTGGGATTATTTGCCCTATTCGGGGGCTTTCTGTCCCCACTTTAACTACCCATGAACCTTCAAGAAGGGTTCAGGGTTTAGGGTTTCGGAAGTTATCGCAGCGACACAGCAGCCGAGGATCTGACTCCCTGTAGCCTGGAGCGGCCAACAGCCCTGAACCCCAAGCTCCAGAACCCGCTTGGTGCACAATCCCATAATATTGGGGAAGGGTTCCTTAAAGGGGTCTATAAGGGATACTATAGTAGGGTTCTATTATATAGGGGCCGAAATAAATACCTATACTGTTTTTGGGGTTCCTTCTTATGATTATAGTATAATGGGCCCCAAGACCCTATTCTAATTATTAAGGCCCCCATATTATCCTCAGTTTTCCAAAAGCCGAGAGTTCAAAACCTAGCCCCCCCAAGCCCAAAACCCCGAAGACCCAGCCCTGAGTTTTAACGGCTTAAGCCCTAAACCCCTTAAAGGAACCCTGAAATCCACAGGAGCCCTTCAAGGAACCCTCAAAGCCCCATGCAACTTAAAGTAGAAGCCAGAAAGTTGGAACATCATTATCCTCATGCCCCTAAGGTAAAGTATAAGGGATCCTAGCACTAATCCTCCTAAAGCCATGTTCCAACTTTCTGGGGTTCACTATAAAGGAACCCTAAAGGGCTCCTTTACAGGAAGCCTGAAGCCATTTGACTGAGCCCCAAGGGCTCCTTTAAAGGAACAGCCTAAACTGGGATCTTGTTAAGGAATTTAGGGTTTAGGGTTTAGGGATTTAGTTTGAGTTACCAGAATAGGGATCTATAGTAAACATTGTGGTTTCCTTATTATGGTAACTTAAATTGAATCCCTTAAGAAGAGCCCAGTTAAAGGAACCCCTGAAGGACCCCAAAAGGGGCCCTTAAAGGGCTCCTTAAAGCATCCCTTAGCAAAACCCCAGTTAAAGGCCTCTAAGGGTTCCTTTAAGGGTACCATAAGGCTACTAGAAGGATCCTTTACAGGCTCCTTTTAAGGGCTCCTTTAAAGGAGCCCCCAAAGCAACCCTCGGCTGGCACCTCGGTCACCGGAACGGAGCTTTGAACAGAAGCCCTGGAGTCTCAAGGTGCCAAAAATGTCATGCAGGGGGCTTTTAGGATTTATGAGGGTTTCTATATGGGTAGTTGTCAAAATTATGGCCCCTTTTTGGGTACCCTAAATAACAGGTGCCGTATTATAATAGGGACCCAAAAAGGGACCCTAATTTTGACAACCACCCATATATTAGGGGCTCTAAGGCTTGAGAAGGGCTTCATTTAGGGGCTTTGAGGATTTAATAAGGGTGTATTTTAGGGGCTTTAAGGATTTATAAGGGTTGCATATTGGGGGCGTTAAGAATTTATAAGGGTTGTATATTCGGGGCTTCGTATGAGGGAATTATGGCATTTGATACTTAGGGGGTATGGGGGTTCATCTTGCTTATTTGTGGTTGTATGGGTTCTAGGGTTTGTCGGGATCATGTTTACGGTTAATAGTCTTGTTCCAACTCTGACTTAAAAACTTGATTGTTACCATTATTACTAATTATTCCTATTCGCATTCTTGTCAAATTGTTAAACGGCTGCCAGGTGCTCGATGAATTTAGGGGGATCTTCTGCTTCTTGAGGTTAATGTGTGTTTAGGATAGGGCTTCCGGTGTTCAGGGCCATTTGCGGCTTCCGGGTGAAACATTCAACCGTGTTCACATGGAACCCAGACATTCAATTTCGGGCTCCTTCTGATTTCTTTCTAATGACAAATCCCTAAACCCTAAACCCTGAACAAGTTACGCGGGAAGTTGTTTGTGATTGAGGTAGGAGCTTCTGCATTCTGCGCCCAAGCCGAAAAACTTAACTCAGTCCTGAAAGCCTCAAACATCCTAAACCCTAATACAAGTATCATACACCATAAACCCTTAATTTCAATAAACCCTAAACCTTAACCCCTAAACCCTATAAGCCCTACACCGGAACTCCAGCCCTTTTAACTCCAGCCCTTCTGTTTTGCAAGAGCGAGGTTCGGATTTTGAGCTCTGGGTTACGGCTTTTCTAGCTTCCACAAAGTCCACAAAGGGGTCGGGTCACTTGGGCGTGTCGACTTATATCACAGGGATACGAAGGACCGTACTTGAAGGTTCATGGGTAGCTACAAGTAGGGTTATAAGCCCCCGAATAGGGCTTATGATGTGCAACATTGTAGCGGGAACTTGAACAACGTGAACTACTGAATTTGAGGCTATCGGCCGATTTGCATGCCACTCCTGCCGACGATTTACGGCCTAGGGTGTAAGGAAAGCCTGCAAAGACCCTGATCCTGGAAGTAAGGTCCTGGCAATCTGGAGATAATACCATAATTTTGAAAACTACCCAACTCGAAGATCAGATCCGAACACCCTAAGTCCGGTTGATGATTCGACTCCTGCATTACCCGCAATGAAGAACATACCATAATTCCCAAAGTTTAAGGTCAGTACGGTAATGCAAAATATATCATCAACCGCAGGGTCGGACCTCAATACCCCAGCCTCCTACCCGAATGAAAGAATTAAGGCCTTGGTGCCGACGCCGCGTGGCAGGTCTTGGGATAGGCCTCCAGAGGGTTTGGGGGGTATATTATAGTAGTATAGGTATCATGAGAAAGCCTAAGGAATAGTAATTGTTAGAAATATTCAGGCTTATGTTTTAGCATCCCTGAGCTGAGGGGTTGGGGTTTGGGTTGGTTTGGGGGCCAGAGTTGGGCCTCTGGAGCTTCACTGTGCTTTGGGTCTAAGGTTTGGTACATCACTGTGCTTGGGGCTTAAGGTTTGGTACAGGCTTCATACTTTTCAAGCTTTGAATCATTGGGCGAGTCAGTGGTTTCGAGTTTAGAGTTCTTGGGGCGATGTCAAGTTTCAGAGTGTAGCCGGGCTCATGCATGCTGAGATACAGCAGCAATTTGCATAAGTCCCCTCGAAAGAGTTGTACCGTGCCTGTAATTTGCTTTCTCTTATGCAGAGAGAACGAAGATGGGCCCGTTACCCCGCGTAATATAGGCGCCCTAATAATTACCCATACTATTTTGGGGGTTCCTTATTTAGCATTATAGTATAATGGGCCCCCAAACCCTATTCGAATTCTTAAGGCCCCCATATTATTCTGTTTCCGCAGAAGCAACGACTGCGAAGTTTGCGCGTGGCGGCTCTTCCTGCAGGTCGGGCTGCACCAACCCTGCCACCCTTTCGGGGCTTATGCGGTTGCGGGTCCCAGTATAAGGCCAGTATAAGGCTTACCCTAAACCCTAAACCCTAAACCCACGAAACCCTAAATTAGAGGCACTAAACCATGGACCAGAACTCATGACCTGATTGAGGCTTGACACTGGCCTAGAGCTTCAATCCTCGACCCCTTACGGGCCCAAACCCCAAGGCCTAAACCCTGAGAAACCCAATAGTCGAAAGCTCTGACTCTAAACCCTACATGTCCTAAAACTCTGAAATCCCCCCGAGCCCCGTCTCATTCTATCTTTTTCGGAACATCCTACCTATGCTCCGAAAACCTCAATCCACCAAAGCCCACCTGGTGCTGAGTCACCAGGCACCGGGGTTGGGTAAGTAAGGCTAGCACTTGGGGTTTATACTAGGCAAAGTAGTAGTACGGTTGATGATATAAAATCCTGCATTACCCTAATTGACCCTAAACTATGGGAATTATGGTATCTTCCTTGTTATGGGTAATGCAGGATTGTATACAAGCAACAGCCTCATAGTCCCTGTAATCCGTTCTCCCACTCCTGGAGGAGCTCCAAACCCTGAACCCCAAACCCTACAGTAAACCCTGAACCCCTAAACCTCTAAACCCCTGAACCCTACACCCTAAACCCAAACCCTAAACACTGAAGCCTCAAACCCCAAAAAACTTCAGGTTGTAGTGCGGCTCGATGGATGAGGGCCGACCTTAAACCCAAAAGCGTGCACCATAAGCCCCATATCACCTTGCATGCCCTCTGTATGCATAAATTGTGTATGCCAACCACGAGAACCTACGTGGGGTTGGTAGGTTAAGGTAAGTGTTGACGCCACGGTATGCATGACCCTGCGGCCGGGCCTTCTGTTGCGGTCGCGGGCTAGAGCCTGCAACAAAGGTTCAGGGCTCAGGATTTCGGGGTTTATGGTTGAGGGCTTGCGTGTTTTACGGTTAGGGTCTAATTAACAAAGCCGGTCACGGAAAGCTTGGGTTAAAGTCAAGGCAAGCGGCTCCAACTCCGACTCTGTAAACCCCTCAAGATCTATAGTGAACCCCAGAAAGTTGGAACATGGCTTTAGGAGGATTAGTGCTAGGATCCCTTATACTTTACCTTAAGGGCATGAGGATAATGATGTTCCAACTTTCTGGCTTCTACTGTNTAGTGAACCCCAGAAAGTTGGAACATGGCTTTAGGAGGATTAGTGCTAGGATCCCTTATACTTTACCTTAAGGGCATGAGGATAATGATGTTCCAACTTTCTGGCTTCTACTGTAAACCTGCCCTTCGCACTGATAGCCTAAACCCTATACACACCCCAATGCCCTTAATGCCTCTACCTCTAGCCCGAAAACCCTGGACGTGGACCCTTCACTGCAAAGACTGTATTCTAACATATGCCGCATACCCTGATCCGTAAAGTGTGCTTCATTGATCACTGCAACTTCTTGCTCTGACCCCAACGGGTTGTAGGATTTTACATGGAGGGTTTGCAGTCCCTAAACCCTCCCCCCCCCTAAACCCTAAACCCTAAACCGTGCCCCCCCNCCCTTTGCAGTTTAGGGCTTGGGGCATCTTTCGCTCAGGGCTTCGCGGGGGGTAGGGCTTTAGTACGACTTGAGCAGGATTTCAGTCTTCAGTGGGTGTTGCGTTTGGGGTTTAGGGTTGCAGTAAACTCCATAAAGTTGGAAGCCGGATTAAGGCGAAATAGTGCTGGGATTCCCTATACATTACTCTTAAGGATTGAGGCTATGGGGTTTCCAACTTTTGGGCTTCTACTGTAGGGTTTAGGGAATTGGTTGAGTGTGGCAGTAGAAGAGATGCGAATCTTGTGCTGGTCTCGCAAGCTAGCAAGCTAGAACAGACTCTGCTGCTGGCAGTTCCTTTGCGTGGGCTTCCAAATTGGACCCTGTCTGCTGCGTATACAACATCAAAGAATCAGAATCTACATAGGTTCCATGGCGCCGCACAGTCATCCTCCAGCTTTATCTTGATCAACATGTTAACTTCTCCTGCTTTTCGGATTGGTATGTGTTTTCTTGTTGTACTGCTACTTGTCATGTCAGTAGATTTTGGTCATTCGTGCCATCCTCGGTCAGCATTAGCATGATTCGTCGCGCCCGGGCATCGGCAACAACAACGACACTTTCTTTTCTGCCCCTTCTTACTGCGTCCGGCGGCGCAGAGATGTCTCCGAGAGCCTGGAGCTTGAACAAACAGATAAGGGACTGGGGCAAACTATCGGGAAGTTATATACTGACTATATGGGGATGTGTGTTTCAGACCTGTAAGTTAATTAAGGGCTTATCGGCTTCAAATTGGCTTGCCGGCAAGGGAGATCTGTACACTGCTTGGGTGAAATGCCCTGAAAGGCAAGCCTGCACTCCAAGCCACAGGCCCGTACCATTTAATGCAGGCCGCCCAAAGTGCACCAAAACGATGTCAAATGCAACAGCGGGGCTGGAATCATGTGGGTAGTTGTCAAAATTATGGTCCCTTTTTGGGTCCCTATTATAGTACGGCACCTATTATTTAGGGTTCCCAAAAAGGGACCATAATTTTGACAACTACCCATGTAACACTGTAACGTGAGATGACATGGCCCGAAGCCCAAGATCCACATTAATGTAGGGGCCTTAATAATTAAAATAGGGTGTTATACTAAAAATTAAAATAATTAAAATAGGGTTTTATACTATAATTCTAATAAGGAAAATAGGGTTTTATACTATATATAATTATAATAAGGAACCCCAAAATAGTATTGGTAATCATTAAGGCCCCTATGTTACACTTCGGGCACCCATCCTCTCAGTAACGCGCTGCGAATCTCCTCTGATACTCGGAGGGAACAGGGGTTTAGGGTTCAGGAAGGGCTCGACGTAAGATCTGCAGTATTCACGAGATTCATGTAAACCCCTCATCAACAAGACGCTTGTCTTTAAAAGCCCCAAAATGCTTTATATGGCATTATGAAACCCTGATCCTGATTCTGGTGGAGGGCTTACACTAATCAGGGAACTACTCCGACGCATGGCAGTGACAGACAACTTTAGAAGACACGCCAAAGTCACCGCATTAGTTATGCTGAGACTCACGTGCTTCTTTCACCAAGCAGCCGAAGCATGCACGGAAACCTTGTGCGAAAAAGACGACCGTGAAACGTATGTTCCATTCTTATATATGCCTCTCTAGAGCTTTAACAGGGGCAACTGATTTTCTGAAAGGCCCTGGTCTTGAGCTCGCTAGCCTGAGGTCCCAAGGACGAACCCTGAACCAAACCCTACCTTAACCCGGAATAACCTACCTTTTTAAGGACTCATATAAGGAAATCATAATAAGGAGCCCTAAAAAGGTAGGCTATTCAGGGTTAAGGTAAGCCTTAAATGGGTCTCGACCTTCCGTCCGATTTGTCTCATCATCCGACGCAGAAGCCGTAAAGCTGCAACCCTACTTGGAGGTTCATGGGTAGTTTTCAGTAGGGTTATAAGTCCCCTAATAGGAGTTATAATTATAGTTACCCTACTTATAACTCCACTTATAACTACCCATGAACCTCCAAGTAAACCACAAAAAAGTAGAAAGACCCAAACCCGCTAATCCACAACGCACTAGAAACCAGCTAAGCTATGGTTGAGGGTCCTCCCCTTCGATCGCCCGAAGGGTCGCGAGAACTGCCTGCCAGAGTGTCTGGGCATTTAGAATTTAAAAACATCGTCGTCATGACCAGCTCCCATGTGCCGAGTTGCCTAACCCCGAAACCTTAAACCGTAATGCCCAAAGAACCGGGGATTGCTACACATCAGCGTTCCGAAAGACACTAGCGGAAGCCGTGTTGAAAGCTGTACAGGAAGTCTTCTCAAGAATTTGAAGCCTTCAGTTCTCAATCCTCCACCCTTGCATCAAAATGCCGGCGCAAGTCGGGTTCTAGACAGCGGCACGTATCTAGCGAGATTCTCTTGGCTAATGACTGAGACCGTTATCTGCACCGACTCGTTTAAGCTCATAAAAGAAGCTAACTATCCATAATGTGATCTCAGCATAGAATCCTCCTCAATCGCGCCCCCGAATCTGCTCACTGTAGCTCGAATCGAGTAAAGTTTTCATTACCAGATCCCCATAGCAACTCAATGCTGTAGACGCGCCCAACATACACTCATCCAAATCCTTCGATACCCGGATATAACCTTTCTGACACTTTACAAAAGCTTTTAAAAGCTGTAATATACACCCTTCAACAACCGTGGCCTTCTAAATAAAACCCCTGATATATGCGCTTCATATCAGTAATTCTTTATATACACTTACCCAAAACCCTATGCTAATTCCTACGCTACAGTTTGGTGAGCTCCTTGTCTGTTCTACGATTCAGGGTGTAGGGTCATTAAGCAGCCCTAAACCCTAAACTCTAAACCCTGAACCCTAAACCGCTTTCCTCAAGAAAGAAGACAAGAGGTCTCCTACAGAAGCCCGATCAAGTTGGAAACCGGAGGAAGGCCAAATAGTACAATAAACCCTAAACCCTAAACCCATACTAAACCCTAAACCCCTAAAGCCCTATTACTCTTTAGGATTGAAGCTGTTGGAAATTTGGGCGTCTACCATACACCCTAACTAAAACCCTGAACCCTAAACCCTAAAACCTACTATAAACCCACCTGAAGGTCTTCCGGCATCGCCGCCCGAGCCGCTCTTGCCTGGCCATCGCAATCCTTGAGAAAGAAGCGTTTAGGCTTTAGGGGTTTAGGGGTTAGGGGTTTAGGGTTTAGGGTTTGGGGGTTTAGTGCTTAGGGTGGGGCGGAGGCCGATCGAGGGTTTATATTGGCAGGGTTGTAGGGGTGTAGGCTTTAGGCTTTTGAGGGTTTTGGAGCTTAGGGCTGGTAGGGTTGGGGTTCTTCCTAGAAGCCTCGTCGGATTTGCTAAAGGCAACCCCACCTCCGCACCACAAGCTTTGTCGATGCACAACCCCCCCAGCTCAAACCCTAAGCCGGAAGCTCTTGAAATCATACATAATTTTAAACATAATCATACGCTGAACTTCCAAAGTGTCTGGATTTGCCGGTCAAGCTCCGCCCTAGACCCTTAAACCCTAACCCCTAAACCCCATCAAACCCAACACCAATACGGCCTTCACCCTAAAGCCCGTAAGACCGTCCTGGAAGGTTAGCTCGAAGCGGTGAAGGAAGTTCCGAGGGCACCTCTGCGGAAGTCTTTTAAAAAGCCTATGCGGGTCCCCTGTTTAAGCTTCAGCTACGGAATAGGGTTTGGGTTTGGGTTTAAGGTTTTAGTTGAAGTCGAGGGTTTTTGGGTGTATGGATGCATGACCCATAACAAGGATGAGAGCATTAATAGCCGTGCCGCGTGGGTAGTTGCTGCTCTGGTTCCATCAACTGTGCCGACGATGCATCGGTTGTGACCATCGGCACTCGCACGACTTACCATCATCGCAACTTTCACGAATGCAAGCTCACCTGCCATTGGCAACCTGTGAAAATCGAAATGACCTTCCGGAACAAATCCTTTACTTTTCCTCTGACTTCGGAAATGCAAAATTCCGGAGCAACTAGGTCCCTAATTAGTTGTTGACCGGAGCCCCAAGACCCTACACGGGACAATGAAAGACTGAAGTCCGAAACCCTGAACCCCGCACACCTTAAACCCTAAACCCGGGAACACCTCAACCCTAGAGAATCCTGCTATAGGGAGCACCACTAGAACCCTGAAAGAGCCCCGGAAAGGGATCCCTCCGTTGCCGGCGAAGGACCAGGCCACATCTTGCGCGAAGACGGCCGGATCCGTGTACTTTTCATCGCAGACGGTGGGATGGCCTGTGGCAAAGAGGTTGGCTGCTTTTTTGGGGTTTAAAGGATCCCATTATGAGAGTCCCTTTAGAGTCTGTGGGATGGCCCTGTGACAGGATTCAAGATGGGGTTGGCTGCTGTGTGCAGTTATTGTTGGGGGCTCCTGTAAGGGTTGCTGGAAGGGTTCCTGTTATGAGGGTTCCGATGAAGGTATCCGAAGGGTTTACGGGGATTAAGGGCTTAGGGTTTGGGGCAACGGCTTAGAGTCCAGGATGCATTTTCAGGGCTTGCAAGGCCATTACCAAGGCTGCTTGTCCTTTGCCGGTCTTCAGGGAACTCCGCCCTAAACCCTAAACCCTAAGGTTCCTCTAGTAGGGTTCTAGGAAGCACAAGCAAGCTGTTGAGTCAATGCTCTTGCAGAAGGAGGAATGGGCGAGCATCAATGGCTGTCTGGCCGACCCGAATGTCGTCTCAGCAAGCGGGCTTGGAATGTTTTGCATATTTTGGGCTGTGCAGGGTTCTGCTGCTTTTTGTTTTGCTTTTGGTCTTGGGCCGACACGCCGCCCCCTGGCCTAAAACACCTACCTGGACCCCAAAAGCATGTAGAATAATGGCCTTTCATAGGTTTTGGGCCATTATCTTCCCTAAACCCTAAACCCTAAACCCTATCTTACCTACTTTCGGGGGTCTATAGGTAATGGTGTGGTGCAGGAGCGATATCCTTTTGGTCCTGGGGCCGATGTCGAGGCGCTTCCACGCCGGCTGCAGCACCAAAACCATCAGTAATATAGCGGCCTTAATTATTAGGATAGGGTTTTGGGGCCCAGTATACTATAATTATAAGAAGGACCCCCCCCCCCAAAAAAAAAAAAAAAAAAAAAAANACCCCCCCCCCCAAAAAAAAAAAAAAAAACAATAGTATATGTAATTATGGAGGCCCCTATAATACAGCACAAAACCATCAGTAGACTTCTTGATGTCGCGGGAAACAGCAGGCGGTGTACAAAGAATCTGGAATCATAGGAGAAGTTGATTTATTCTAGTGGGAGACAGTTTCTATGCCCTGGATGATAAGGACAATCGGGCAGGTGGGCATTCTAGCTAAGACCGGATCTGCAGAACCCAGAAAGCTAAACCCCAAGCCCTGAACCCTAAACCCGAAAACCCAAAATCCAAAGCCCTAAGCCCCAAGCCCGAAATTCTAAACACCAAACCCATAAAGGGCTCTCTGGTTCAAGCATCTCAAGGAGCTTAAACCGATAACCCCGAACCCTAAACCCAGCCTGCATGCTGAAGGTGCACTCGGATCTGGTGCGTCCGCCCTGTTCGAATCCTGAGCTGCTCAATCATAATAATACTAATATTTTATTATGAGTACTACGATAAGCTTTGATATGATTGCAATTCTCATCATTCTTGCGATTATTACTATGATGGTTTTATAACAATGATTGTTGCTTTTGATAGTACGAATACTATTACTATTCTTCTTTTTGTCTTGTCAGCGAACATAAAACAATAAAACGAACTTAATACCATTCATACCAAAAATTGCAGCAACCATGCGAATTGTGAGTTGAGATGAACTGAGGTCATGGATTTTCAAACCCGGTTTAGGGTTTGGGGTTGGTAAGGGAGCTTAGACTACGAGTGTAGTGGTGGAAGCTTGAATGCATTTAGGGTGGAGGGCTTTGCGGCTTTGAGCTTGGGGTGTAGGTTTGGGGTGCAAGGTTTTCATATGCACGTTCACCCAGTCCGGGCAGCACGCTCGTTGAATGCCGGTGACAGCAAGCGCCTAACACAGCAGTCTAAACAGGCCCAGAAGGGCTTTGCGACACAATGCGCTTACAAACAGCTTACTAGCATGACAACAGTTCAAAATGCGGACAAACACTAATCCAATAATCAATAAGAACAAGAGCATCACGCGCTACAAAAATGCGATGGTGTATCCTTCATTTGGGGCTCCCAGACTAGCTCCAAAATCAAGGTCGCAGCCTGAAACGATCAGAAGCTCCTAAACAACCAACTCAATATGCATCTCTTAGCTGCCAACGCCCAAAGGCCGGTCTCCGAACAAGTCATCACACCCTCGAGGATATCATATTCCATATACCGAAGGCTGAACTTAAACTTGAGCCTGCTACCATAGCAGTCCTCCGACGCCAAACCCTAGATCCCCTAGCTGAACTGTAGACTCCAGAAAGCGCCGGGGCACAGCACCAAAAGCAGGGAGAAGGGCTGATCGCCTCTCGCCAGCAGGCACAAGGCCTCCACCTGTGGTGGTCTGGGCTTTATCGGCGTTTTTGGTTTCTGGGGTTTAGGGATTGCTTAGGGTTTAGGGCTCTAGGGTTTTAGGGGTTTTTTGGGGGTTGAGGGGTTTAGGAGATATATTTTGGGTACATAATTACAGGAGCAGTGTATAATAGGAGAATTAAGGGTCCTTATATGATTATACATATTTTTCAACTGTTGCTGAGTGGGGGCAGCATCCAAGCTATGTGGGTTTTGGGGTTCGGGATGGGTCGGGAGTTTTTGGGGCTTCAGGATTTGGGCTGGTAGAGGGTTCGGGCTCGAGGATGTAGAATTGGGGGTTTAGCGGCCCTTTCACTTCCACAATCTTGACGTCACTTAAAAGGTCTACGGCTCTCTAGCTGTTTAGCAGGATCAAGGTTTGGGCGTTTACTAGCAAGAAAAAGTCTATGTCGGTGCCTACATGTACATATCTGCGAATACCGAACACGCAAATAATACATTATGTATATAGTATATAATGTACCCTCCAAGCTGTATATACACTCATACCGATGAATACGGCAGGCCCGGTGTGCAGTGGCCTGAGTCCATGCAGGCTTTCCGGCTGCGCTCACCCGGCTCGTGGCAGGGAACGTCTTGCTCGTCTTGATCCTGGCGCAGGATTTTGATCTTGAAGCCAAGCTTCACCTTGAAGCATAGCTTCGAAATCCAGGGGGTCTTACCGTCAAACTTCTCATTCAACAGTGGCAAAGAAGGCGGTGGTAGGTTGGTAAGACTACTAGTGGAATCCGAGGGCAGGGAAGAGGGCTGCACCTGGGGTTCACCCTAAACCCTCAACCCTAGAACCCTAAACCCGACACCAATCTTGAAGCCTTCTTTGAGCGCGTAACATTGGACTTCGAAGCTTTGGGCTTGGGACCTGGCAGCTCGATGTTACCATAAACCCCTCACGTCCCCAAGCTGGAACCCCAAAGCCCCGAAAACTCCGAAATCTCCCATGTAAGCACACGGTTTCCTACACAAAACCCTAAGCCCCAAACTCNCCCCCCCCCCCCCCTCAAACAAAAAGATGTCCCCCCCCTAACAAAAAGCTTCTAAACTTTCGACCATAAACTCAAAACATATGGTCGAAAATTTAGAACTGTTTTTGGGTGGGAGTCAGGGTTTAGCGTCTAGGGCTTAGGGTTCAACACCCTAGCACTTACAAGGCTCTGCTTACTTATGGCAACCTAGAATAACTCCTTCACAAGAGTTCAGTTTGAGATTGGTGGCTTGGAAAAGGTGTTTAAGTCTTGGAGCTAGGGCTGTTCACTCTCAAATCCGAAACCACAAACCCAAGGGACAAAAACACGACTCGCATTGGGAGACCATGGGAACGCACCTCTGAACCAAAACCCCGAAGGTGCTGGGGGCTTTCGATATTCAGCCAAGGGCAGCATGTAGACGATTCAGTTCAGGGTTTGTCCATGCTTTTGCAAAGTCTTGGGTCATCCCTGCACGGCGGGGGCTGCGGACTCTCGAGGCATCCTTACTTACATGGGGTTTAGGGTCTCAGGCCTAATAGTGGCCAGGTATGGATTCCAGGCTGGGGCCCCAAGGCGTAGTGCGGCTTGAATTAGTCATGGCACCTTGCGTTGATGATGTGCTTTCCCGCAGAAAGGTGGCCGTGGCACAGCACCTGAGGAATCTTGTGCAGCATTCCTTTGCCCTGGCTGATTCAACAAGTACACATCGCAAGCTCAAGAACCAAGTCACTGATCCGTCACTCTTGAACTAACCCAGACGTACTGGTTTTGCACAGACAAAAGTCTTCTGTGCTCCTCCAAGTGGGGTTCAGTGCTCGGACACTGGATTTGCAAGTCCCCATGAACCCCAAATAGTATGATTGTAAGGATGATGAGGGCGATGACGATTATGATTGACGGTGATGATGCTGGTGATGAGGACCCATCATCAGCAGCACATGGATTTTCAGCAGTGGCAGTGGCGCTTTTGACTATTCTGATTCTGGCTGTTATTGTTATAGATATTCATTACTGCTCATACTTCATTATCATATTTGATTGCCTTTCATCTGATTGCTCTGAACTCGCCAATTAACTCGGACTTAGTCACGAAGCTTCCTGCTGCCCTGCATCCTGCACAAGTTCTGACTTCGATGGCGTGCAAGGGGCCAAGTAGTGCCGTCCGAGTTCGTAGGTGTCCTGCTGCCAGCGCAGGGTGAAGTAGCCCACGAAGGTCTTTCCTCTGGCATGCGCAGGTCTGAGCTTTGCAGGAAGCGTCTGATCAGAGCCCTCCATCGAACTGTATCTATCAAGGATATCGGTTGCCACCTGCTGTCGAGATGGTCATCTCATAGCTATGTCCCCATCAGCATCACAAGCAGAGGAACAGGGTTCCGGTCAGCCGCAAGGCAGCCACATCAAAAGGAACGACGCAAAATCAAAACATGAAGCTCAGGATGATAAATTGCCAACAAGATGAACCCACTGGTCAGTTCTGGTGACAGCAACGGCAATACCATGGAGTGCAGATGCTCTAGTCTTGACAGAGCACAAGGGGACTTGCTGTGCAAAGCTACGAGCCGTGGAACTGCTTCTGAACGCGACATCATGGCAGTATAAGTAGCTTCCATGAACCTACATAAGCGAAACAAAGAACACAACCCTAAAGGCAAGGCCGAGCTTTCGAAGCGGTCCAATCTATGGAAGGCTGCAGCGGAAAGCGCGTCACATATTGAAACTATTTAGGGTTTAGGGTTTCGGGTTTAGGGTTTTTTTCAGAGTTCAGGGTGGATTCAGTGCCAAGGGTTGCTTGGGCCTTACGATGCCTGCTCAGGCTGTAGCTTCAGGTCTTGAAAGCATTCGAGAGGCCCACCAGGATGAGGCCACTACTGGGCACATCAAGGCGGTGTATGATGCCAAACTGGTGCACCTGCCCCATGGACTTCAGGGCTTAGGGTTTGGGCTGTAGGGTTTAGTTAGGCTTCAGGGTTTAGGGTCTAGGGTTTAGGGTTTTCTGTTTAGGGATGAGGGTTAAGGGGTCGAGCTCGGGACTCGAGGCTCACGGCCTGTACTCGTTTCTGATCAATTTTGAGTCATGCGTTTAGGGTTTAGGGTTTAATTTAGGGTTTAGGCTTTAGGGGTCAGATAGTCGACTGCAGAAGGCCGTTGCTTTCAGTCCAACCCCGGAACCCCTAACATCCAACATCGTCCACCATCTTTAAGTGCATGTTCTCTGCCTCGACGTGTGCAAACGGCTGATGCGGAGACTTTCTGCATGCAGTTAGTTTCTGCATGCAGTTAGCCGGGATCTCCAAGTTATGAAAGTCTACATTCTGGATATGAGAACACCACCTTGCGATACTGAATAGCCCGAACAGGCAGGCAAATTGACAAACAGACAGGCAGGCAGAGGTACAATGGTGCGTGTGTGTGTGTGTGTGTGTGTAAAAGTTGAGGTATATATGCACGCATACGTGCATACGTGCAAAAGACAGCACATAATGCAGAAGTAGCCATAACTACGTATGTACCGGGCTTTGAACGTAAGGCGCGAGAGTGGCTCTATACAGGGCCCAACAACGGCGAGCTTTTAATGCCAATCCCCCGTACCGCCCCATGCGTGGAATTGCTGGGTTGCCACACTCGCAACAAGCCCATTGATGCCTGCCGTGCTTTTGTGTCCCTCCCGAAAGGCCTCGCTAAAGAGGAGCGGATACTCCTCCCAAGAATAAATACCTGCAAGCATGCAGAGAGGTGTGAGAAGGTTTGGGGATTAGACTTGAGATTTACGGGCTTACAGGACCAAGGAGTGCGGCAAGGACAAAGACCTCGATGCCCTGAGCCTTTTTATTAGATTCCGCGGCTTTAGCACTTTACAGGGTTTAGGGCTTCACATTGCAACACGCATCCCGGGGCTTGGGATCGAAATCCGTGTCACCTACCTTCGGAAACTCCCGACTTCGCCTTGACAAGAGGTACCAAACTCTGCTTGAACATGTAAACCCACACTAAGCCTCCCAGCCTCCAACTTAAGCACCTGCACCCTAGAAGACAATAAACCGCACAACACCAATGTTGATGCAAAAACAATGCCCCAGACTTGATTGATATGGCTTCAACTCTGAACCTAAGCCTAGGCCCTAACCCAGAAAGCCGCAATGGGGTCTGTTGCATGCTTCGAATCAATCCAGCCTTGGAGGAATCGGGAGATTCGTGCTGCCCCTCCTCCGTCACATCGCGCTGGGTTCTACGGTTGATGATATAAATCCTGCAATACCTTAAGGACCCTAAACTATGGGAACTATGGTATATTCCTTATTGTGGGTAAGGCAGGATTTATATCATCAACCGTAGGGTTTGGGTGTGCGGTTTGGGGATCTAGCGAGCTGGCGTTTTAGGAATTTATAGGGCTGAGCATAATTTCTAGTCTTGGAAATAAAGATCCCTTTCCGGTTCTACAAAGGGGCGCTATCCGCGGATATAAGGTTCTCTAAAGGCTCCAGTATTGGTTCTATATGGTGACTTAGGGGGCTGTCCGGTCAGGAGCTTGAGGAATTGCACTTTTAGGTAAAGAGCTTGTGTTTCAGAAGATTCCCGAACGGACAGAAACGGTCAAACTTAGCTACATGGTACGAAGGGTCCTAAGACAATAAACCTATGAAGCCCAGCCCTATAACACTCCTCAAAACGCTGCAGCACTGGGCCAGGAGTTTCCACTCCATTTCATGCGCCTTAGTGTGGTCGCACTCTTCAGACTGCAACTGTCGTGCTCCCGGACCCACCTCCTCGAAATGCTTTTCCAGCCACCAACGTGGGAACCTGAGGGCCAAAACGCACATCGCACGTCAGCAAGGTCGACGAAAGCCAAGGCAGATGCTGGAAAACTGGCGGCGGCGAGACTTCCAGAACTTCGCCTCAGAGAACAAGGCCCGATGCAAGCTGAGAGAATCAACGGCCGAGCCGAGACCGATGCCCGAGGGAGTCACTGCAAGCGTGGCACCTGACAGAGGACAATGAGTCAAGGCGCCAGGCAGTGAAGACCAAAGGCTCGAGTCTGCGGCCGGTGAGCGCGGTCATGATCGCCTGAAACGATCGAGGCGTCAGAAATAGAGCAATAAGGTCGAGAACCGAGCACGGGACGAGACAGAAGGACAGAAGTACAAGGTGAGTGGCTTGATGGAAAACGGCTGCGGTCGTAACAGCGATGGATGCACTTAAAAACCAAAGTCGCGTAGCAAGGAGCTTCTACTTGTGTGCAAGCATTACGAATAACGTTGCCATTCATCGCACCTTGTGGCTGTGCGAACAAGTTAGCAGCGAAGAGGCTTGGAGACACGATTACGTTTCCATCGCAAGCTCGTGACGATGCGAGCAAGTTCACAACGAAGAGGTTTGGAGACACGATTACGTTTCCATCGCA
>BGNK01003865.1:35967-64153 GCA_003297005.1 Symbiodinium sp. clade A Y106
GTGTGGTCACTGCCGCGTCCATCGTCGTCAGCATCCTCACTTTCGTCGTCGGCACGTGGCCATTGTGGTCGCGTCGTTCGGCGTCGTCGAAAGTCGCGTTCCGACGGCTCACCCGACCTTTGGGACATTTGGAATGTCCCGGGACGGTCAGCCCCCCTTCTAGAAAGAAGGGATGCTGCCGCGGTGTCCCAAGCCGACGGCCCCCGTCGGAACAGGGGAGGGTTGGTAACCCGGTTCACCCCACCGGGAATAGAAGACAAGAAACGACCGTCGCCGACGACGACGACAACATAAACGACAGGCCCAGCGAGAACGGCAGCGACAACAACAACAACGACGGCACCAGCAACAGAAGTAAGAAAAATGCCAAGGACACCAACAATGCGAGCGACAACGACCATTATGACAACCACAACGACGACAAGAGGAGCAACGACAGCGGCACCGACCGCAATGACAACTACGGCAACGGCAACAGCAAACACGACGACATGGACAACACTAACAACAACCATGTCAACGACAACAATAACTGCCACAAGCACAACTATAACGATAAAAATTCATACATTCCAAATGATACCCTAATCCTGCATATATTGTTTGTGTGTATACGTGCAAACAAAATTCTCAAATATTCAATCTTCTCGCAGTGCATATATGTTTGTAGATAAAAAAAGCGGCCCGCGCTTTTGTGCGCCCTCCCACGCCGATCTGCTTCATAGAGCCGCGGGCCTGGGCATCGGATCGAGAACTTATGCTTTAGAGCTTAATTAGGGTTGAAGGCCTACTTTTGGTTGAAAGCTTAACTAGAGTTGCAGGCTTATTTCGTGTTGATTTCATTCGAGTGTTAAGCTTGAGTAGAGTTTAAGACTTCAGGGCTTAAGGTGGTCGAGGTAACTACCTTCACGGCTCAAGGCTTAAGTAGGCTTTAAAGCTTAAGTACGGTTTCAGGCTTACTTGCGCTCCAAGGCTTACTTAGTGTAGAAAGCTGAATTACACTTTCGGGCTTAGCTGGTGTTTAGAGCTTACTTCTAGTTTAAGGCTTAGGGCCTCGAGGATTTGAGGCTACATGTCCACGGTTTAAGGCTTAAGTAGGGTTTGAGGCTTAATTAAAGTTTACAGCTTATTTANCTTAGGGCCTCGAGGATTTGAGGCTACATGTCCACGGTTTAAGGCTTAAGTAGGGTTTGAGGCTTAATTAAAGTTTACAGCTTATTTACGGTCTAAGGCTTAAGTAGGGTTGAAGGCTTAATTACGGTTTAAGGTTTAACTAGAGTTCAGAGCTTAATTAGAGTCTAAAGCTGTTTAATCCCTTTGAGGCCAAGACATTCGACCGCCCTAGTGCAGCAAGAGGAGCACTCTGCCTGAGATATGCGCATTCGGGTATGTAAACAACCAAAGTCTTGCGATGCTGAGCTCCGGACGTCTTCTCTCTGCGGGGCTTTCCATATATTTGCCCCTGCAAGCTACACGCGCGAAGTCGGGCTAACTTCGCAAGTCCACTGAGTGCNCGGACGTCTTCTCTCTGCGGGGCTTTCCATATATTTGCCCCTGCAAGCTACACGCGCGAAGTCGGGCTAACTTCGCAAGTCCACTGAGTGCCGCGCAAGCGCTCCCCACAATGGGTCGGGTACACCTGGGTCCTTAGAAAAACGGTAAGTGCTGACGCTGACGCGACTACCGACCGAGGTCCAGGCGGATGCAAATGCATATGGGCCGCTACCCACTCCACCTGCCTCACGGCAACAATCGACTACAGGTCCTCCGAGATTCGGAAGTGCCTTGCCTCAAACGATATTCGGCCACGACCTTCCAGCCGTGGTCGTGGCACCGCGACTTTGGCGGTGCCGCGAAGAGGGCCTGAAAACGAACAGGTTGCGCGAGGAAGCAATTGATGTTCAAGCCTGCCTCTTGGTACTTGCGATACAAGCAAGGACCTGCCAGCGAATATGTTCCAACTATAAGGCCATGCACGTGCACGCGGCCTTCTCCAGCGTGGTATTCATCAAGCCACGACTTCAACAGCGCCCATTCACTGTCGTAAGCCTCAGTCCCAGGTCGCACTCTTTGGACTACAACTTTCAAGACTGACGAACCCACCTCCTCGGAGTGCCTTTTCATCCACCAACGTGGAAACCTGAATGCTAGATTGAGGACCGCACATCGGCACAGGCACAACGCAAGCCGAGGCAGATGCTCAAANCAGGCGGCCTTTCCTCGCGGACGGTGATGACCGGTCCTGAAAGAACCAGGGCCGATGCAACCTCACGGATCTAAACAACCGAGCTGAGTCCCTTGCCGGCAGGAGTGGCCACGTAAGTGCCTCCAAAAATTCTACAGGAGCACTGGACAACGTTGTAATAACTCTGCGCAAATCCTGATCCTAACGACCCCAAAAGAACCCTGTAACAAAGAAGCATAAGAATCCCATTCAGCAACCTATGAAACCCTTTACGAACACTATACAAACCATACGAACCCCGATTCAAGACACCTATCCTCAAGCCTAAACCGCAAACCCTAAACCCTAAAAACCCAAAACTCTCAACCCTAAAAACCCTAAATCCGCAAGAATCCCGGACGTCTCCTGGCACGTCTTCGGCCTGAAGCTCCTCCTTGGGCCTCGCGTCGACTTCCCAGTGTGGCGGCTTCCTGAGCTACAGCTTCAAGCCCCAAAAAGAAGGTTTAGGGTTTAGGGTCCATAGGAGTCAAAGGGAGACTACCTGGACCCCAAAGGTATCAAGAATAACAGCCTTGTCTAAGTTTTGCGCCATTAGTTTACCTACTTTGGGGGTCTAGGTATGGGCAATCGGGCATGGCTTTGGGTGTCGGGGTCCAGGGCGTAGGGGGTTTAGAGGGTGTTGGGGTTTAGGGCTTATCGGGGCTTATAGGTTTTGAAGCTTCTGGTATTCGGTTCAGGCTTTGAGTGTACTTGGAGGTTCATGGGTAGTTCTAAGTGGACTTTAAGTGGAGTTATAAGTAGGGTAACTATAATTATAACTCCTATTAGGGGACTTATAACCCTACTTATAACTACCCATGAACCTCCAAGCAGGATCGATCAGGTTTGAGAGTTGTTCGTGTTTAGGGTTGAACGCAGGGCTCAGAGTACTTTTAGGATGTAGGGAAATACAGGGGCCTTAATATTTAGAACAGGGTTTTGGGGCCCATTATACTTTGATTATGAGAAGGAACGCCCCAAATTAGTATAGGTAGTTGTTAACGCCGTTATATTACAAGCACCAGATCTTTTTTGTGTTTCTTCTTAGTGAACAGAGGTGAGGATGCCCGGGGGTAATATGGTGGCCTTAATAGTTAGACTACTTTTTTGGGGGCATATTATAATATAACTATCATAAGTAACCGTATTGGTAATGATTTAGGCCGATATGATATGGGTCTTCGAAAAGCTTTGCAGGGTGTTTAGGGTTTAAGGCAAGGGGGTTTAGGCGTTTCGCGTGGTTCGGGTTTAAAAAGGCTCTCTTCAACTAAGCGGTAAAAGGATCCAGATCCAGGAAACAAGGCAAACAAGAAGAGATCCTACGTTGGAGAAGATAGACAGGTCCTTATCCTCTGGCACTCCATGTCAGCCCCCATCATAGAACTGTGGATGCTTGATTTAGGGCCGCCTTCTCGTTTCCGGATATGCCGTGGCCTTTGACGAAGCTTTGTTGAGAATAACAACAATCCTTCACAGAAAGCCCCCATGCATTAGGGATTTCGGGTTTACAGGGGGTTATTCTCATGTCTTAATTGGCTCCTGTTCTCACCGCCGGGTTTCGATGCTTCTTCCCCTTGCTTCTGCGGGCCCTTTCCCAACAGGATTTAGGGTCAGGGTTTTATAGGGATTACCCAGAGGCCCCAAAGTAGTTCCTTTTTGCGGTTACCTTATAGGATTCTACATATGAACCCCAAAAAGGAACTACTTTGGGGCCTCTGGGTAGAGTCTAGGGCCTCGCATCGTTCACGCGGAGAGCGCAGCGGCGATGCTGAAGTAATGCCAGGGCTCAGCACCACAGCGATGTCCGGCAGGTCCAGTACTACCTGCTGGATAAAAGGGCTTTGGATGTGAAGGTTACATGTATATATATATATACATATATACATATATATATAGAGTTATTTATGTATTTATTTTTTGTTTAGAGTGTTCATCGGGATTAATAAAGGGGCTAGCGAATGGTTACGAGCAGTCTAAGACTTGTTCAAACATATTCAGACCTCTATGTTGGATCAACTGCGGCGTATGAATTTACAACTCATACAAGCGTATAGGCATTGCCGGACAACCTCAACACAAAACGATATCGAAGCCACGATATGCATGAACCCCAAACCCCAAGCCTGAGAGTCTAAACTCGAAACCCGAAATGTCAACAACACCTACACCCAACTGTACCGAAAAGCTTGCGAGAGATCACATGACATTATGTAACCTGAACCGAAAAGTCTATTCATTGGCCACGGACCTCTAAAGCTAAACGAAGACACCCGTGCAACCGAATAACTCTAAGCCGAAGACCTCAAAACGTTATACTTGCCCAAAACCTCAAAAGCCCCTTAACCGAAACCCTCGAAAGCCCCTAAACCTAAACCCCAAACCCCCAAGCCCCTACACTACACCCCAAGTTCCGGTAGCCTCCGGACTGTCGAGGTGTGCAGGTGCGACGACATCAGAAGCGCAGCTCCTCGAGATGGCTCTTTGAGAGGTTTCGTGTAAGGGCGTTATAATCTGTAGCATCCTGTTTTTGGAGTAATTTGCTAGTTTCGAAAATGAATCAATGCAGACAACCGAATAACTCTGGACACATTCTGTCTTAGTTACTTTGCCTACGGTGATGTTTTTTTGGGGTGGCTCGTTTGTGTTCGTGTAATTGGGCTGAGGACTTCCAGGGGTAGTTTTGAGGGAAGCTCGCAGCGCATGCCAGGATATCGGAGCTCATCTTCCCCGTCCCCTTTCACCACAGCAAAAGTGCGTAGCTCCTCGAATGTCGAGCCAGGCCACTGTCCTCTGCGTTTAAGGGACTGGGCTTTCAGGAGCGCCTACGACTTTAGAGGGAGCCTAGGCATCAGTTCAGGGAAACATAAACTGCTGAGCTCTGTCCTTGGCGACACCTCGGGCAGCAACTTTGCATCAGAGCTTGCGACTTGAGTTTTGCTGGCTCACATCGAAATCTCAGCGAAAAGAGGACAAAAGCGATCCTTATAGGATAATCGGACACACTTTTGCACGGAGGGCGTGCCTAAAAAGGAAGCCCGAGTTAAAAGCCCCTAAAAGGAAGCCCTAGTTAAAAGCCCCTAAACCCGTACCTAAAGCCCTGGACCCCGTCGGCCCTCAACCGCCGCCCAGCTTCGTCCAGTGCAGTGGCGATGCGACGAAGCGAGGAGCGAAGGAGCCCGGCTAGCCGGGGCTGCTGCTGGCCTGCCAAAACAACGGCGAATAGTGCCTACCTATAGAGGGGAAGCCGACCGAGCAACCAACTACACCGAACAATCAACCAAGGAAGCAAACAGCCAACGAAGCAACCAACCAACGGAGCAACGAACTAACGGAGCAACCAAACAATGGAGCGACCAATCGACGAAGCAAGCAACCAACGGAGTAACCAAGCAACGAAGCGCCAATTAAGCAACCAAGCAACCCACAAAACAAGCAACAGCAACACAGCCAATAAATCATAAATTCATCCATAAATCGATCAGCTCGTTTGTTCGTTCGTTCCTTCTTCCCTTCATCCGTTTCATTCGTTCGTACAGTCGAGCCAATCAATCAATCCATCAGACAACTACCCTGGTCTACATATCAACCGATCAATCAACAAGGGGCTGCTGATCAGAACCTGGCAACCGTGGTCACCGACTGCAGCGTAACCGGCAGAACTAGTCGTCCTCATCGTCGTAATAGTCGTACTCGTTGTCGCAGTCGCCGTCGTCGTCGCGGTCGCCGTCGCCGTCGCCGTCGTAGTAGTAGTAGTAGCAGCAGTCGGCGTCGTAGTAGTAGTAATAGTAGTAGTAGTAGTAGTAGTAGTAGTAGTAGTAGTAGCAGTAGCAGTCGTCGTCGTCGTAGTGGTGACTCCAGTTGCTCGCGCTACAGCAACCCTCAAGGATCTCCATAGCGGTGTCTTTGGTTCAGGCATAGGATCTTGGACGGAACTAAGCGCAGTTGCACACGTGGCAAAAGTAAGCGCCAAAGAACTGAAACAACTCCGGCACCCTGAACCTCACGCCCTAGACCCCTGAACAAGCATGTGCTGGATAACAAACAATTCCAAAACCAGAACCTACTATAGCGGCCGAAAATAACATGTTATACTGTACTATATGCAAAATAAGGAGGCTCGAACTAGTAACCTGAACACAAAACACTAAACCCTCAGGTACTGGTATTCATTTAAGCCCCCTCTTGCGGCCAAAACGAAGAGATATCCTCGGGGAAAGTAAATGTGAACATTTTGGATTAGGGATTACGGTACCCAAGAAAGCTTACCTCCTCTACTACTAGGAGAGACTTCATCCTCTCCCTCCGGAAATCCTGCAAGGCCTGAAAATGCCAGGGCCCAGCTGAGCTCCAGAAGCGTGGTCCTTTGTTTAGGTTTCAGGGTTTAGGGCTTTAGGGGTTTAGGGTTCAGGAGTTTAGGGCTTAATGGTCTTAGGGGGTTTCGGTTTAGGGGTTTAGGGCTTCAGGGGTTCAGAGGTTCAGGGTTAATTCGTGGTTGGGGATATCAGTCTTCTCCCGTGGTCCATGGGAGCGGCACTTAGTTTCGCAAGTTTCAAAGGCCTCAGCGTTTGGAGTTTGGGTTACATCTACTGGTGCGATTCCACAAAACGGGGGGTGTGTGGGATGTGCGTATTCCATGCTCTCGGCCCCCACACACTTTTCTCGCAACACAGCTGGAGCTGTCGCAAACCAACAACTGTACGTTGATTGTTGGATCATGTTTCCTTCATGACCCAAAAGTAGAATAAGAGTCAGCAAAATCTTAGTCATTACCTATACTACATTATAGGGTTCCTTTAGAGGGGTCTATAAGGGTTACTATAAGGGCTACTATCTTGTGCCATGGGTCAAGAAGTCGAAAACTTCTGCCACCACGTGCGGCTCCCGCATGCGGTTCAGAGCCTGCGTCTTCGGGACGATCGTCAAAACTTCAAGACACAACCAGAAACTCGAAACAGCCTAAACCGTAAATTCGGAACCCTAAAGTCTTAATTAGACCCATAAACTTAAACCTGAAATTCTACAGCCCTGAACTGTTGAACCCTCACTCCTCCATGTGGCCCAGGCCTTGTGTTGAACATCTGCAGCTTCGGTGGGAAGCCGCAGCGCAAGAATCTCGTGGGCATTGGTCAAGATGTCGCGGTTGATCCTCAATATTTGGAGGTTTCACGATTTGGGGCTTCGGGTCAATGTTCAGCGGCTTGGAGTTTGGAGTGTATGGCTGCATTACTCAGTACTATTGGCTAGAGCCGGCGTTTCCCAACGATGCTTCTTCAACAAGCCCACCCTCCCAGAATCCGTTTCATTTGTGATCGTCTCTCTTCCAACCTGGAACCCTGTGTCTCACACCGCTCTCCCACCAACAACACCACGAGATCTGATCTGCTGAAAAGCTGCTGCAACTCCAGAGTTGGAGGCGACCATAACAGGTTTGCGAGGTCACGGCCTCAAAGCGACGGAGTCAAGTTTTGAAGGTTTTAGGGGTTTAGGGGTTTAGGCTTTATGGGCTTAGGGGTTTAAGGGATTTAGGGGTTTCAGAGTTCAGGGCTTGAGCGGTTCAGGGCTTCGGGACCTCGGGCTTCAGGCTTCAAGCTTGAAGACTGACGGGTTTAGGGTTTGCTGGTTTTGGGTTTAGGGTTTTCAGGATTCAGGATATTCGGCGCAAGCACCGGGAGAGCTGTCCCAAGGCGGACAGCGCCGACGACACAGAAGTAGCGAAGGCTACGCCAATTGCCTGGAACGCCCCAACCTATATACCTATATAAACCGTAAACCCTGAACCCTGAATTGAATCCTGAGCCAAAGTATCCATCAAACAGAAAGTCTGCTGTTCCCAGCAAGCCACCGAAACCGCCAGCCCGAAGTCCTTTCAACGCAGACGCTCCTCTAAAGCCTTCACACGACTGCAAACCCTACATAAATCCCAAACCCTGTAGTGTAACCCTCTCCTGGACACCTTGACGGTCCCTCAAAACACCAAAAGATCGGTGGACCCCATCGATATTCTAGTTTGGGATGGGCTTAAGGTCAAATCAACGACCCTCTCAGCAAGGTCCCTTTTAAGAGCGCCAGAAGTAGGGTCAAGAAGAGTCCCCTTTAAGGAGTCTCCGTAGTACTACCTAGGACTCAACCTCAACTAAACCGAGTGAACGCGCGAACCTGGGCTGAAAAGTTGCCCCTGAGCCCCCCAAAAACAAACGCAACAAGACCTAAACCCTAAACCCCGAAGCCGAAACTCTAAAGACCCGAAACTTTAAAACCCAAACCCTAAAGCCTGCAACCCATACCAGTACCCCAAAACCCTAAACCCTAAACTCTAAACCCTACCTATAAAATCCTAAAATCTAAACACTGAACCTTAAACCCTAAACCGTAAACCAACCCCAAATCCTAATCTGCGATCGGGCGGCTTGCAAAGTGCTCCAGCCGTCCTAAGGCGGCCGCAGCGGCGCTTTCCATTGGCGGGGCGCTGGCGATCCCAAAGGTGGCCTTGCGATGGTGATCCGGTTTAGGGATTTCAGGTTCGGCGGAGAGGTTTTGGGGGCAGGAGGTTTAGGATTTCAGGGTTGAAGGTTTAATGTTTAGTACTGCGCTCATTCACGTCTGGCTCTCGAGCCTACACACACACACACTCTGTTCTCTGTTCTCTCTGCTCTCTGCTCGCTGCTCTCTTCTCTCTCTTCTCTCTCTCTCTCTCTGTGTCTTTCCGCGTCCCTCTCTAAACAAACAGACAAACAAGCACGCAAGCAAACAAACAACAGCCAGCAAGCAAGCAAGCAAGCAAGCAAGCAAGCAAGAAGCAAGAAGCAAGCAAGCAAAGCAAGCAACCACGAGAGAGAGAGAGAGCGAGAGAGAGAGAGAGAGAGAGACAGAGGGGAAGAGCGAGAGCGAGAGAGAGAGAGAGAGACAGACAGAGCGAGACACGAACAAACAAGCATGCATTCACATGTTCATGTGTTCATTCATGTATGTAGGCATGTGCGCATACATGTATGTATGTATATGTGCATGTATGCCTATCTGTGTAAGTGTATGTGTATGCGTACAAACAAGTGCATGCATGTCTATGCATAAAATTGTATGCGTATATATATATGTATATATATATACACCTATGTTATGTAAGCGTATATGTTATAGGTACATACACATATACAGATATGCTACATAATCAGTGTTTATATAGGTATATGTAATTTTCGGGTACTAAACCTACTTGCTGGGACCCTTTTGAGGGCTCGGCAGGTGCTCATGCAGTCATGGCCGAGTTCTGCGGCTCTGCATCCTTCCAGGAAGATCGGCAAAAGAGTGTGTAAGCCTAGTACAACATACCTACATTAACCACAAGACGGCTTCTAGATGGAAGGGCACTTAGGTGTTCGGGTTCAGCGGAGCTTTAGCCTAGATCTCTGAAGCCCAGAGCTCTGCCGTTCCGTCCTGAACCTTGCTGCGAGCTTCACGGCCGAGGTCTTCCGTCAGCGGCTCGGGAAGGCTTATCTCCAGCTTGCCGGGCGTCCACAGGGAGTTGGAGGGATCCTGCTCAGGATGTAGCATGCCGTAAAATACAAACTTTCAACCATAGAGCCCGTTAAGAACACGGCGCGCTCTTGATGACGCTACAGGGCGTCCTCCCCATACCCTGAAACGGAAGCCCTAGACCCAGCTTGAGCAAACATGAGACCAACCAGTCTGAGCTTTACACCTGTAAACCCCTTAACCCTGGACCTTAAACCCCAAACCTCACACTAAACCCAAAGGAGGCGCCGTTCAAGATCTGACGTTGGGGCCTGACATCCGTCAGGGCGTCTCTCGCTAGAAGAAGCAGGGTAGGCTGATTTATGGATTGCTGTAGCGCTTGAAAATTAGAATCGGGTTTTGGGGCCTATTGTACTCTACTTATAATAAGCAGCCACCGAAACAGTATTGATATTTATATAGGCCCTTATGTTAGAAGGGGTCGTACAGTACCTCGTCTTTCAGCGGATAACGAGGAGGTGCTTGGGTCTTGGGTTTGTGGGTCTGGCCATCAGGGTCTGGGCCTCAGTGTGAAGGATTTGGGTTTAGGGTTTAGGGTTTAGGGCTTAGGGCTTAGGGCTTAGGGCTTAGGGTTTAGGGTTTAGGGTTTGGGGTTTAGGATTTGGGTTTGTGTTTTACAGGCACTGTGCTGTTGCTCTTCGTCCCACAGGTACCATTCCACGAGGGCCCATATCATATCCAGAGAGACAGCCACACCCCAAAGCCTAAACCCTTCACCACTTCACCCGTTCAGGGTTTAGGGTTTAGGATGATGTAGCATCCAAGGCAACGTAGCAAAGACCGGAGGCTGACTGTACAGTTACAAGGAGTCTCAGCTGTGACCTCAGAAGCTATTGAAAACCCAGGCCGCTGCAACATCACGGCAAAAAAACACCACGAACCCTCGTCCGGGTACCTGCGGGTCAGGTTCCGTGAGGATCTCTCCCGACGCAGCAGCAGAAGAACGCAGTAGCAGAACCTTTTCGTGTTTCGGGTGAAGGGGTTGGAGGTTGATTCCAATGCCTGTTGTCGGCTGCATCTTTGGTTGTCGTGACAGCTCCAGCGCTGTCTATAACTTTAACTCTTAGTTGCTGAGTCCATAAGCCCCCACAAGTGTACACTTTTAGCTTTATAGTGGGTAATATTATCCCAAAAAGTGTAAAGTGTATCCACTCAGCTACTAAGAATTACGATTCGAGGTTCAAGGCTGTGGCTTGCGGGGCACGGCACTTCAGGTCAGAAGTTCAATTCATCTTTCTTGGACTTCGAACAAACTTCTATCTCTGGATGTGTGGGCGGCTCTGGATGTGTGGGCGGCTGAGGCAGGCTGCAACAGTTCGGAATCCAGCTGCTGAAGCACGGAGAAGAAATATGCATATCATACTGATCGATGTGCCGTTCGTTTTAGTTCAAACCGCAGGTGTTGCCATGCATCACCATCCCGCGGGCCTAAAATTATAGAGATGTCACAATGCTCTACTTAATGATGGCTGCAAGAGGATGTGAGTATTGCAACCCGAAGACCTCTCCTGAAAGGCTCTATACCCTGCGCCTGAACAGTACGTTACAGTATGTGGGTCCCCCTTGCTGATAGATGGGGCCATCAATCAGAGAGTTAAGCCCGAACTCTAAGCCTAGACGGAGACTGGATTAGATGGACCCGCCCCACCCTTCTAAACAGCAGAGTCTGTCATCAGCCCAGTGGGCGTTGTTCTCATTGCTCGTGTGGGATCCCATTCTTAGAAACCCTCAACTCTGGCCACGCGATGCAACAACACTATAAACTTATACTGAACAGAAACATACCGAACAACACCTTTTTCTATAGCAATACTCGTAACAACAATCATGACAACAGTAGCACCAACAACAACCAAAACATAACTAGCATAACTAGCAGCAATCAACCGTGACAAATTAAACAGCAACGATAATAACCGTGATAGTGCGCACACTCATCGTCATCCTGAAAAACTGACAGTGGCATCATTGCTACTATATACGACAACAGTGATGCTCATCACACCCGTCATGAGAATAGTCAACACAATAGTCATTAGCACAATCACTATCAAGCTGTTCTGAGCATAGAAAGTGATCACAAGCAGGATCTCGTGATAATTATACTCATACTCCCTAAACAGGAAAACCAGAGCCAAAACAACAACAAAACTGAACCCGAAACGTTGAACCCTAAACCTTACACCCCAAGCCTTAAAACTAGTTCTCATGACTGAAACCCCCTAGGACCCACCAGAAAGATCAAATGTTCAATAATACCTTAGGCTTACATTTTAACCGAAATGCAACATGAGTCTTATAAGGCCCCTCAAGCCCTAAACCCTAAAACCCATAAGGAACACCGAGGTTACTGGCGCCCCTTTCACCAAGCCGAGATGCCTCTGGCATCCGAACTGTGCTGGGCTCTCAAGCCTCGGTCTGGGATCCAAAGAGTTTAATCAAAGGGTTTCGGGTTTAGAGGTTTAGGAGGTTTTTAGGGGGTTTAGGGGGTTTAGGGGGGTTAGGGGGTTTAGGGGGTTTAGGTGGGTTTGGGGGTTTGGGGGGTTTAGGGGGTTTAGGGGGTTTAGGGGGTTTTTATGGGGTTTAGGGGGTTTAGGGTTCAGGGCTTAGGACTTGGGGCTTAGGGCTTAGGGTTTGGGGGTTTAGGGTTTAAACTAGAGGTTTTAACTTTTTAAGGTAAAGAGCTGCAGGGCTTAGTGGGTCTCAGAGCGAGGGAGGCTGGAATGGACGATGAGGGCCCGGGCTGTGAACAAAAGAAGAACGAAGAACATTTCGGACACTGGCTGGGCGGCTCAGATCTGTGATGTGGAGAAACCCAAAGCCTTGACCCCTGAACCAAGCCGCCCTAAACCCTAAAACCCCAAACCCCAAAACTCTGAACCCCTAACGCAAACCCTGAAACCCTAAACCCCTAAACCCAAACCAAACCATAAAAACGAAAGCTCCCGGGCTGCTAAACCAGGCCGCACCTCTCACACACAACGGCAACTCAGAACCGGCCACCAGGGGTTAAGGTTTAGGGTTTTAGGGTTTAGGGGTTTAGGGTTCAGGGGTTTAGGGTTTAGGGGTTTAGGGCTTAGGGACAAAATGCCTGAAAGCCTCATTCAAACACAAACCGTAAAGGTCTAAGGACTGTATCTCGATGCTTCCCACATCAAAAACCTTGCGATTTCTACTTGGGCAAAGTCGAGCATGGAGGCAAAACCAACATATTATTGCAACCTGTCAGCGGCGTTGGACAGGTCCTGGGGCTTGGATTCGGTAAGCTGACGGCTGGCAGCTGCACCTATGACAGCCATACACCTCGGTGGGCTTAGGGTTTAGGGCTAGGTCGTCTGGATTGATAGGGTTTTCTCTGATGTTTTCAGGGCTCTCGGCCGCCGCGAAGTCCAGCCTCATTGATGCTCTAGGGACGGTTTGTTGTTTGTGGATTCGTGATACCCAACTACTGAAAGTCGCACCTAGCTATGTAGGCAAGGCAAGTGACCCCGAAACCGTCAGCCCGCAACACTATATACAACTTCAATTCTACACTTGAACAACCCGTCATCCAAGAATCAAAAGACTTGCGCCCCAAACCGTGACTCCTCCCACCTCGCCAACCTCAACCTGGAAACCTGAAGCTGGGTTTACTTTAGGGTTTTGGGTTTAGGGTTTAAGGTTTAGGGGTTAGCGGTTAGGGAACCTTGAAACCTAAAACATCCGTCTCGTCCTGTGGCCCAGCTTTTTCCAAAGGAGCCCAGCACGACCGGAGACAGCAGCCGCGAGCGACCAAGCCAGACCGGACAGGTCGTGTGGAAGCAGCCTGAGCACAGGGTGTAGCATGTTATCGTGCCTTAATATAGGGATGAATTTTCTAGGGTTTCGGGTTTAGGGGAAAGGGATGTATTTCGAGGGAGTACCCGGGATCTGGGGTGTTGGGTCGACCTTATTATTGGTTCGTATCATTAAGGCCGCAAAGGGGCCTTCTACAAACCTGTGCAGGCTTCAGGACGCATATGGCAGTTTCCCAAAATAGAGGACCCTAATATAGTACCCTAAATAGTAGGATCCTTATTATAAGGACCCCAAAATAGGGTACCCCTAAGTTTCGGAATCTCCCATATGTCTGATATGGATTGAGCCTGAAATGCAAGGCTCAAGTCATTTCAGTATCCGCAAGGCCAATTCCCTAAAATTCGACCCCTGAACCCTAAACCGAAAACCTTAAACCCCCAGACCCCTACACCCCTAAACCCTAAACCCCTAACCCTTAAACCCCTAAACCCTACATAAACCCCAACTCCGAAACCGGTGTAGGGTGCTGGTGCTGGTTTCATTAAGGCGGCTTCACACGGCGAGCCGAAGCTTGCTAGCAGCTTCAAGGAAGGGAAGGCTGAGGGTTAGGGTTTAGAATTGGCCCATTCAATCTCTCCCGCGGTTGCGGGTTACATCATTGACCGTTTGCACCCAACCAGAACCACAGGGTTTAGATCCACAAGGCATGCTCGACAGAATCGACAAGACAAATAAAGACAAATTAGAGACAAATAAAGACAAATAAAGACATATAAAGATAAATAAAGACAAATTAAAGACAAGTAAAGACATATAAAGACAAATAAAGACACATACAGACAAATAAAGACCAAAAAATTGTTTTTGAAACTTTCAAAGTTTTTAAAAGTTCTAAAACAATTGCTGACGCCAGGAAGAGGAGGATGAAGAAGACCTGGCACGGAGGGGGGGTTAGGGTTAGAAGGCAGAGTGCCATATTATAGTATCGTATAGGGTTTAAGGATAATGAAAGGGTTATGGTTTAGGGTTCAGGGTTTAGCATTTCAGGGTTTTAGGGTTAGAAGGCAGAGTGCCATGGTCCCAATAGTATAGGGTTAAGGGTAATGAAAGGCAGAGTGCCACTTAATCAGTTCATGGCCATTGCTGAAGGATGTCGCACTTTGCTAAGTCGACCACAGTGTCCAGCGAATCACGTCTGCAACTACTATGGTATGCCGATTAATTTGTTGCACAAACGAACTAAGCTGTCGAAAGCTAGCCGAAACCCGGGGAAGCAAAGTACAGCAAACCTTGCATAATCAGGTCCGCTGCTGGGTGAAACGACACCGTCTCCACTACTGTACTACTACTGTACTACTACTGTACTACTACTGTACTACTACTGTACTACTACTGCACTACTGTACTGCCATGGTACTATTGTACGACTTTTGTACTACTACTGTACTACTACGGTGCTACTACTGTACTACTACGGTATTACTACTGTACTACTGTACTACTGTACTACTACTGTACTACACACCACTGCACCGCACCAGGCCTCAAACGTGGTCGATTGTGGAGGGGAGTGTAGGTTGGAGGCAAAAGTCTTCAGAGTGAAAGGTTTTCAGTTTTGGTTGTTATTTTGGAGTGACCGTGGCTTGGCTTCGACTTTTGGTCGTCCCCAAACCTCGCTAGACAGCTCCAAGTACCCCTAGACCTTCGTACTGGACTACTACTGCAGTACTACTGTACGACTACCGTACTACAGTACTGCTATTGTACCATTCTACTGCTGCTGTACTACTACTGTACTACTACGGTACTACTACTGTACGATTACATGTACTACTGTACTACACACCACTGCACCGTGCCAGGCCTCAGACGTGGTCGATTGTGGAGGGGAGTGTAGGTTGGAGACAATAGCCTTCAAAATGACGGGCTTTTAGTTAGGTAGTTATCTTGGAGTGGCCGTGGCTTGGCTTCCAGCGTTTGGTCGTCCCCAAACCTCGCTAACAGCTCCGGGTACCCCTAAACCCTCGTACTGTACTGTAACTAATACTGTACGACCATCGTACTACAATACTACTACTGTACTACTCTGTCTAATTCTGCTGTACTACTACTGTACTACTATGGTACTACTACTGTACTACTGTACGACTACTGCACTACTACCGTAGTATTACTGTACTACTACTGTACCATCCAAGCCTCAGACGTGGTCGATTGTGGAGGGGAGTGTAGGTTGGAGACAAAAGTCTTCAAAATGAAATTTTAGTGTTGGTACTGGTAGTTATCTTGGAGTGATCGGGGCTTTAGTTTCCAGCTTTTGGTGATCCCCCAAAACCGTTAAACAGCTCCAGGTACCCTTAAAACCCTCGTACTGTACTACTGTACTAATGTACTACTACTGTACTACTACTGTACTACTACTGTGCTACTACTGTGCTACTACTGTGCTACTACTGTGCCACTACTGTGCTACTACTGTGCTACTACTGTGCGACTACTGTACACTACTGTGCTACTGTACTACTGTACTACTGTACTACTGTACTACTGTACTGCTGTACTACTGTACTCTGTACTACACACCACTGTACCGTACCAGGCCTCAGACTTGGTCGATTGTGCAGGGTTGTTTAGGTCGGAGGCAAAAGTCTTCAACATGAAAGGTCTTTAGTGTTGGTAGTTATCTTGGAGTAACTTGGAGTGATCGGGGGTTTCAAGCTTTTGGTGATCTCCAAACCCCCCGACCGCGGCGTTCGCGCAGAACCGCAGACCCTCCACCCAAGCCAGCCCCCAAACCGACCCTGCGACCGCCAAAAACCTTTGGTCGAGGGGGGTGGGGGGGCTATTAAACGGGCCGCCACATTACATTTACATTTACATTGGATGATGACTTTTATGTACATGACATTGGATAACGACTTTCATTCAATGAATCGCCTGATCACCCTGGCCTCGGCGATGTTGTAGAACAGCAGGAAGCCAGCGGCGAAATTTGACTCAGTCACAAACAAAAACCTAAAATAATCAAAACAAGAACTTTAACAACAAAAATAACACATAAAAACAAATAAAACCAAATAAAACAAATAAAGCCAAAACAAAACAGATAACGACAAAGTTCGCCAAATACGAACATAAATAAGGTTTTGTGCGCTTCTTTCATAAGCCTTGTTGATCTAAACCCTGTGGTTCTGGTTGGGCGCAAACGCCTAAGGATTACACTAGGGCTTTCCAACCTCTGTCATGGCTGGTCCACTTTCCGATGGCTTCTTAACCTCTCACACACACAAACCCGCACCTCAAACCCACGACTTTGTCCTCAAATTCTGAAACTAGACCGCCTAACCCCGAGCCCGAGACTTTAAACTGAAAAACTGCACCCTAATCCCTGAACAGTATGAGTAGTCATAATCTGCGGTATAGCATTACTATGATATACCCCAATGCAAACGTACTTCAATATACTCTAGTATACTCGATCATACTCTATTGCTATACTACGATACACATACGCTCTACCAGCCAAAACCCCGAGCCTATCTCCGTCGGCCAGCACCAGCACGGCCTGTGCGACGCCTTCGAACATCGGCTCGGAAAAAGTCGCCGCAGTCCCAGAGCTTCATGACATGTTCGTGGGCTCCTGGACAAGGAAGGTGTAAAGTCTTATAGCTTCGTACATGTATGTTTTACCGTATACGATAGTCTATTGCAGTATATTCTGGTATGTGTATAGTGTAGTATAGTATAGCCTGTTGAAGTATACCATAATAGATAACAATTTTCAGTGTATTTTGAAGTAGATGGAGATATGCTGTACATGAATATTGATGCTCAGGGTGCTACGGTTTGCAGACGTGCGATGCAAATCCTATGAAAGCCTCCCGAAACCACCATCGAAGCCTGCCCTTAGAGCGTGGATACGAGGTGTTCCGTCTGCAGGATCGCTACATGCCAATAAGCTTGGGTTGCGGTCAAAGTCTGGGCTTTTGTGTGCAGGGGGCGGCTTGCCCGTCTTCCTAAACCCCTAAAACCGTTATGAATTCACCCTGAACCTCTAAACCCTTCGCCCTAGATCCCATGACGCTAGTGACCCATACATGTATCCCCAAACCCTACAAAATAGTAGGTTGCAACCCCTTAATTACAGGGTCTAATCCCTAAACTGTAGGTTTCTGGATCCCCAGTTGAACCCTGACGCGTCTAAACCGCTAATAACACATAAACCCTCAAATCCTGAACCCTCAACCCTAACCCCTAAACCCCTAAACCCCTAAACCCCTCAACCCCTCAACCCCTCAACCCCTAAACCCCTAAACCCCTCAACCCCTAAACCCAAAACCATCTAAAGCGCCTTACACAAAACACCCTCCAGAGTCGCTCCTGGGGCTTGGGTTCTGTCAAGAGCGGTAGCCCGCGCTGTGCGGCCGCATGCATGAACGGGACCTGTCCAGAGCCGAGTTGGAGTTGTTGTTGCTGTTGTTGCTGTCGTTGTTGTTGTTGTCGTTGTTGGTGTTGCTGCTGCTGCTGCTTTTGCTGCTGTTGCTGTTGCTGTTGCTGCTGCTGTTGTTGCTGTCGTCCGGCTCTTTGAAGTTTAGGCTAGGCTTCAGTGTCGTGGGGCACATAACTGCACCAGACAGGGGTCGGTTAGGACTCCTTGTCCCTATCCCGAAACCCGGAAACCTTAAACCCTAGCCCTAAACCCTCAACCCCTATTCTCCTTCAGGTAGGGGCGTGCGTACACGTGAGAGATTGTCTGAAAGGCATCGTCTCGTTTAAAACTGAAGCCATAAACCCCCCAAATCCTTTCAAAGCCCTAAAGCCCCAAAGAAAAAGGTTTGGGTGCTTGAGGGTTTGGGGCCAATGTGGTTGAAGACCCCTTTTGGGCCTGAGGGCTTGGGGTTTGGTTTAGGGCTTTTAGAGGCTGAAAGTGTATATAGGATTTAAGAATCCCTTTTGGGGGGGCTTCGGGCTCATTAAGGTTCTATACCCCTGGACCCTCAAAACTGACCGCATCCAGGATCCTTCGCCTCCTAGCCTCATTCAGACTGAAGAGGCCTCGAGCGTCTCTGGAGACGCCGGCCCCCGCGACATGTTTGCGAGGCCCTGTGCAGAACAGTCACCAAGAGCTCCAAACGAAGAGGCTGGCGATGCCTCGGTGGTGGCGGGCGCGACAGTTTACTTTGGGTCCTTGGGTGTTTACGGACGGCGCGCCTGGTCATGATGGTGGCTGTTACTGCCTAGAAGCTGACCGGATTGTCCCTGCCCGTGCTGCATACTTTCAGTGCTGCCAATCTTGCTCCTCGTGCTCTTGCCTTGTTGTTTCTTCATACTGGCTCATGGATATTTTTGCTTACGGGCTTGTTGGACCCGGGACAAGCAAATAATCCGTCGATGGAATGCCTCATAATACATCTCTGCGTTTGGATTAGGGTTCTGAAAGGAGGCGTGTGCCCAAGGCCGAAAGTCAAGATGCTGATGCTCCGGCTCGGGCCTTGTTAACCTCAGATATTTGCTGCTAATGCCCGAACCAAAAACTGCTGACCCAGACCATCCTCCTCACCCCCTCCGCTCTTTTCTGCCAGTGACAAAGCTGGCCCGCCGAAAGGACAAAGCTTCGGGAATCATTTTGAAGCCGAAGCTCTTGTTGAAATCTACTTGGAACACGCTGCATTGCGGGGTTGGACCCTAAACCCTAAACACCAAGCGCTTGTGAACTCAGCGATGTGGCTTCGGGTTTGGGGTATGTCGCCCTCAAGGGATCTGCCGGGTGGGCCGAGGCCCCGCTACTTTGATTTTTGGGCTTTTTAGGCTTTAGGCTGTATGGGTTTGGAGGTTTAGTTTAAGGATCGCGGAGCTGACGGCACTTTGCGGTTGAGGGTTTAGGGAAGTGCTTATCCTACTTAATGTCGTCAACTATTAATTCGTCGGAGCCTTCAAGGACGAGCCGGGCTGCTGTAAGCACAGAATCCACGGCACCCAGCGTGGCGGAGTTTCAGGCACTGTTCCTTGAGGCCGATACACAAATACTTTTAACATCGTTCAGCTTCTTTAACTCTTTAACTGAACTACACGAGAGAACAACATTAACATAACACTGACCCGGGTAAGACTTGAGGCAAAGAAGAAGGATAAAATTCATCATCAGCGGCAGAACAGTGATACTCGTATGTAAAGACACGACTAGCACTAGCAGCCAGTTTTTACATAAACATCACAAGAAACTGCAATGCCTATACTTTTGTTTGGAACAATGGGACGAATGCTTAGGCCTGTCAGCGATTCTCCCACGGAATGGGTGATGTCAGGGTGGAGGCTTAGTAAGATGACCGGGCTTGCATTCGACACTTGACCCTGTCCAGAACCCAAAATGCACAACTAAACCAACCCGAAAACCCTAGTGCTAAATCCCAAACCTTGTGAGTCTTAAGCCCGAAAGCCCTACACCGTTTGGGTATTGAGAGCTCAAATCTTCAGGGCAGTGCAACTTTAGTGTATCGCCCCGATACCTCAACAGGTAGTCCACTTTTTTTTGTAAAAAAGCGGGCGCATGGGGTCGGTCGATATGGCGTGTTCTTCAACACAGGCCATTTCAGGCTTGATGCATTATGGCGTCTGCAAATGACTGCTTGAGCGGCTGAAAGTACTGTGCGGCAAAAGTCAAACACCTCGCGAATCAGAGTTTGCCAAACCCTACCCAAAGCCCCCAAAAGCCACAAACCCTTACACCCAAAACCACCAACACCGGAAGAACACATGGCGCACAACCAGGCCCGTAATGATCCTAAACCCCAAACCCTGAACCATGACCCCAAACCCTAAACTCTACGCCCTAGCCCTCAACCCAGAAGCCTACACCCTAAACTCTAAAAACCACACCCAGGCTCGTAAGGTTCTGCTCAGAGAACTCCACTAGCCTCATTCGGGAGCTCTGCTTGGAGGATGTCAGGTGGTCGTCGTAGCTGTCGTAGCAGCGTAGCAATAGTAGCAGTAGTAGTCGTAGCAGCAGTAGTAGTAGTAGTAGAAGTAGCAGTAGTCGTAGTAATTGGTTAACTTAGTAATTAGTAACAATTACGACGACGACGACGACTACCACAACCCAATACCAAACCATCCGGAATCGGCTACACATAGGGTTCCAGGCTGTCAGAGTTCAGAAGCAAGTCTCCAAGCGGAGAAACCCACCTAATCCTGCAAATCAGGAGCCCTGAACCATGAGGCATAGAGGCAACAACCTTGTACTAGCTAAAAGAAAGCCGAACTTTGAGAATCCGAAGAGCAAAACTGCATAATTGCCCTATAGAGCCTATACCTAAACTGTAAACCCTAAGAACAACTACTGTAGGGTTTGGGGCTTCCCTAAACCCTAAACCCCAAACCCAAACCCCTAAACCCTAAACCCCTAAACCCTAAACCCTAAACCCCTAAACCCTAAACCCCTAAACCCTAAACCCCTAAACCCTAAACCCCTCAACCCTAAACCCTGGGGTTCGAGAGCTCCAAGCTCGTGACGCTGGCCTCAACTTCGCTCCGGAAGAGGCCGCAGCCATCAGGGGGAAATGGAGGAAGGCTGCCTTCAAAGGGCTTCCCAAGGTCTTCGGGTTTAGGGTTTAGGGTTAAGGTAGGTGGAAGATTCCGAAATAAGGGTCCTTATATAAGGGATCCTTCATCCTACCTACCTTCATCCCACCTTTTGAGGCCTCCGATGCCTGCACGGGGCAGTTTTCGAAAGACCAGCAATAGGAGGATCCTTACACTACATATTATTCCTCAAAAGGGTAGCCCTAGGTTTCAACAAGCCCCCAGTTAAGGTAGCTCGCAGTGCGTGGCGGGGTGAGGTCCCAAGATTTATGTAGGGTTTACCCAGAGGCCCCAAAGTAGTTCCTTTTTGCGGTTACCTTATAGGATTCTATATATGAACCCCAAAAAGGAACTACTTTGGGGCCTCTGGGTAAGTCGCCAGACTTCAGTTATGTTCAGAGTCTTAGTTGCTGAGTTCATAAACCCCCCAAAAAGTGTACACTTTTAGTTTTATAGTGGGTAATATTATCCCAAAAAGTGTAAAGTGTATCCACTCAGCTACTAAGGGGTTTAAGAATTGCTGAACCTTCCATGTATGCGGAACGTACCCTGCAAGAGAGGGAGGAGAAGACTCGCCTGGCCCCTACCAATCATTCCATGCTTGTTTAGGGGCCCCCCAAAAAGCACATAAGCAATATAAGGATAGGGATATCCCATAAAAATCTCCTTATAATGAAGCTCAACAAGGTAGGGATATCCCTATGAAATGCTTATGCTTATAGTAGTAGCCAGAAAGTTGGAACATCATCATCCTCATGCCCTTAAGGTAAAGTATAAGGGATCCTAGCACTAATCCTCCTAAAACCATGTTCCAACTTTCTGGCTTCTACTATANTTATAGTAGTAGCCAGAAAGTTGGAACATCATCATCCTCATGCCCTTAAGGTAAAGTATAAGGGATCCTAGCACTAATCCTCCTAAAACCATGTTCCAACTTTCTGGCTTCTACTATATGTCCCAAATTGTTGGGACCGCTCTGCTCCTCGAGATCCTCATGGGAGTTCTTGACACACCCTAAGGGTCCATGTGCCCAAATACGGTTGATGGACAAAATCCTGCATGACCCTAAGGACCCTAAACTATGGGAATTATGGTATATTCCTTATAATGGGTAATGCAGGATTTTGTCCATCAACCGTAGTATATACTTTGGCCCTAATGTACCTACATAGGGACTACTTTAAGGCGAATGTATGTGCTAAAACGTGGCCCCCTAGGGGACAGAATTGAATGAATATCATTCTCGGGCGCAGGTAAGGGTTACTAGGAGGTGGACAGCACCGAGTCACGTTGCCATTGACCAGGCTCGAAAATCCCGCGCTGATGGGACTTCAGCTGGCTGGGCTTAGGAACATGCGAGATTTTTCCAAGACCCTCCTTCTATCATTCCATTAGACCCTAAATACCTACTATTAGGGACCATATACCCCTATTTGAGGCTACAAGGAGGGTCCTGGTTCCAAGTACCTATAGTCTTTAGTCTCCATTGTAGTTCCTTTTTTGGTTAAACCATTTTTATAGTTAGGATCCTAAAAGGTAACCCAAAAATGGAACTACAACGGAGACTAGAGGTAAACCCTAACCCCTAATCGGACTCTGATTGTGCACCTGGCCTTGGCAAGATCCCGCACGGCATTGGACAGATCCTGCGGCTCCAAGACACCTGCGCAGATAACGTAGCAAGGAAACCCTGAGGCTCCGGTTCCCTACCTTAAACCCACCAGAACCTACTTTTTGTAGGGTCCCTATAAACTCCGTATTTGGGTTTATCATAGGAACCTGCAAAAAGGTAGGTTTTGGTAGGTTACGGTAGTGGGGTGTACAATAGAGGGTTGGCAACCTACTACAGTAAACCCCAGAAAGTTGGAAGATGGGTTTAGGAGGATTGGTGCGAGGATCCCCTATTACCTTGAGGGCATGAGGATCCTGATGTTCCAACTTTCTGGATTTTTTCGGTAACTGGAGCCCTAAGGAAACACAATGCTCCCGGGCCTTTGCTTTCCAAGCTTCGGGCGATGAGGGGTCAGGGCATTGTTTTGCTGGACTGCCTTTAGAGTTTAGGGTTCAGGGTTTAGGGCCGCATGGAAAGATAAGTTGCTGCAGAAAAGCTACTTCCAGGGCTACTGTAGCTGGTTGCTACTTATGTTGCTACTGCAAGTATGGCTAGAGGCTAAAACATCTACCTTTGATGCCAAGGCGAGAGTCATGGGAGTGGGCGCCTGCAACTAGCCTTTCTCCGGTCATCTTCATCATGGCTTCCTTCATGTGGCGAAACGTGGCCAGCGTCCAGGCTGTGCTGACCTCACGTGTAGAGCGTTCGCTTTATAACCTGAAACCTACGCGTACACCTGAATCCCAAGTTCAAGATCTTCAGCCGTAGGACTCGAAGAGGCCAGAAGCATGAGTCCGGATGTCTGGATGTCTCAACCAGTTAGATTAGACCAGGTACCTCCTACGCTTTTTCATGCCCGGAACCCTCGTAACCATGAGGCCCTGCTTGCGGTCAAGGAGCCGGATGCTGTGCGCAGGACTCCTCTCTTCGTGCCTCCACTGACGCGAAGAGGGAGGCCACGAAGTCAGGGTTCTCCGAGGACACCTGGCACTTCGAGAAGCGTCCCCGCAAGGGTTGTATAGAGGGTCCGTGGTGAAGGTACTTATAATCGGGCACGTTATAGGGTTTCAAAGTGTCTTTCTTGTGATACGGGCAGTAAAGAGCAAAGAGCAGCCTGCTCTTTGTGGGTCTGCATGTCGCATGTGTTGCATCTTGCCTGTACGAGGGGTAATCTGAGGGCAGCGCTGTGAGGCAGCTCAAGTGGGGGTGCTCTTGAGAATAGGCTCTTTGTAGTAAGGAATGATTTGGGCTTCTATGCCGGGTACCTGTCTTTTTTTGAACTCCAAAGACTGGAAGAAGGTCTCCATGTCAACACCGCAGCCGATTTCGGAGACCCAGGCCACCACCTCCAAAGCCTGCCATAGCAGCCCCGAAATGCAACCCCTGAACCCCCCCCAAAAAAATAAAAATAAAAATAAACAAGTAAAAGCAGCTCCAACAAACAACACTAAACTCGAAACCCTAAAACAATACACCCTGAACCCTACACCCACAACAATCACAATGACGATGAGAGCAATCGATGCCTTCCCAGCTCTCCATACGGCATTCGCCAGGTTCTGAGGTGAAAGCTCCTTTCAGCCCTAAACCCTAAACCCTAAACCCTAGGGCTGGTGCAGGGTGGAGGCTTTGAGTCTGAGTTTAGTGTTTAGGCTGGAAGTTCTTTTTGTGAGCGACCTTCTTGCAGGGTTTAGGGTCTGGACGGTCTAGGGTCTTCGCCGCCGCTCAAAAATTTGGGGGTTGCAGTGCCCGGCTGTTCGGGATAAATGCGCAGAAGGGGTCCGCGCGATTGCTCCGAAGCCGCACATGCTGAAAGGGAACCGCAAGCACAAGACCCTCAAAATCCCTAAATCCGTGATTCCCAAACATAAATCCCGAAGCCCTACAAACTCTATAATGTGACCCCTAAACCCTTACACGCCCTGAATACCCGAACCCTTGAACCCAATCCTAGACCCTAAACCCTAAGCCCTGAAGGTTTGGCTTGGAACTTGCCTGAAGGACTTCGAGCGGAAGCCTTAAGTGCAAACATCCCACTGCAAGAACCCGAAGGGTTTACAGGGTTTAGGGTTTTTCGGTTTAGGGTTTAGGGTTGGGTGTACATATACTGTAGTATAGTATACTACAGCTACTAGACCTACAAAACAGAACCCAACGTAATTGGTAACTGTCCAGCCTTTGTTATATATATATATAAACACATAATTTGCTTTAGGGCTTCAGGGTTTTGTTATGGCAGGTCAAAGGTAGCCGTCGTCCTCCACCTTTGCCGCGGCTCTCGGAGCAGCGAACGCCAGCCCGCCATCGACGCGAAGGCAACTAGGGGCCTGCAATGACTTCGTTTTTTTCTAAGATTCGTTGGAGTTCCATAAGTACACATGAAAATTGTTATGGGGAGCCCTGAGACTAATGTAGATGTTGAAGAGTCTAGGTAGGAGTTGTAAAGAACGTTCGTAAGGTCGTGTATGCTGTGGTTTGATCTTCGGAGGACTGAGTTGACATAGTACAAACTTACCATTCAAGGTCCTGTTGCGGTGGGCAGCAGTGCTTCGAAACCTTACGTAAACCCGAAAAGAACTTATGGCTCGCATGATGACGACCGAAAAATGACTTCGTCTAAAGAAATCCCTCCGGATCAGCAAACTACAATTCCCAGAACGCAGCTAGGACCCCACCACTCGCATCTGTGGAATTCCAAGCGGCCGAAGCGAAAACAACACGGATGCCGATGTCTTGCTAACATGAGATCGTAATAGTAAACGAATTGATACGAGAGTACTGGACCGGGTCACGCAGTGTCTCTGCTACTGGTCCAGTGGGTGCTACTGCCCAATGACATGTATCTTGTCGCAGAGGACGGCTCTTACGACAGAGGTCGGGGCTCGCGCCCTCGGATAAGGGAAGGAAGGGGGGGGCGGGGGGCGGGGGGCGGTTGGTAAGAAGCATACCATGATTCGCCAAGAATGGTCGACGTGGAAAGCCCACCCGCGCAGTCTAACACCCCAAACTTCCGCAAACGCTCAACCCCTAAATGCATGAACCCCGGCCCGTGTAGGCCTGCATCGCATTGGCAGTGCCCTGCGCGCGAAGCCCTGGTGATTTGAGGACGACCAGCCTCGGCGCCAGATGCCCTAAACGGCTTAATTAGGGTTCAGGGCTAGCAACAACAACAACAGCTGCAATATGGAGAGCACCAGCAATGACACCACGACTGCCCAGGGAGTGCGATCATCCCTGTCATCATCATGACCAGCATCGACAACAACATTACATTGACCTTCATCTTTGTCTTCATCGTCATCAGCATTGTTGCTTCGTTTAGCTTCGCTCTTTCACCATCATCGCCGTAGTCGTGCCACCCGCAATTTTAGCAGAACAGTCCTCTTACATCGCAACCATCAGCAATGTCACTGTAGTCCTGAACCCCTCGGCTGGCAAGACATACCGTTTGTACGATGCAGGCCACACAAAAAACACGTGACGCTATTATTGGTGGTGGTGGTGGTGGTGCTGGTGCTGGTGCTGGTGCTGCTGGTGCGGCTTGGCTCGTGCATGCAGCTCGTGCAGGTGTTGGTGCTGCTGCTGGTGACGGTGGTGGTGGTGGCGNTGGCGGCGGCGGCGGGGGCGGTGGTGGGGCTGGGGGTGGTGGTGGTGGCGGCGCTGCTGCTGCTACTGCAGCCGCCGCTGCTGCTGCTGCAGTTTGTCCAGTTGCTTCAGTCGCCGCTGTCTCTGCTGGGTTGGGTGGTTGGCTGGTTGGTGTTCATACCTCCACTTCTTCCAGGACGCTGCGCGGGCGAGTCTGTCAGCAAGCGGCCAGCGAAGATCACGATGGCCGGTGTCCACCTGAGGTCATCTGTCAGACCTACCAGAAGTTGCTATGCGCGAGAGGGCTTGAAGAAGCTGATATGGGAAGAATAATCCGGCGAGCGCCGGGGGATCGAAAATGGATGGGCTTAGGGTGCAGGCAAGCCGCAAGCTGTTGGACAAGTTTTGCTGTGAAAGTTCTCCACAGATCCTCCGAGTGAACGACAGGGGCAAGTGGTTGGAGGCGGAATGGTCTGGGGTCCCAAGGCCATTGTTAGGTTCCTACAAAGAACACCTATGAGGATTCGAGTTTTGGAATAAGGCGTTCGGGTTTGCGGCTGGTGGTCTAATTAGGGTTCGGTGTGAGGATCTGCTTGACTATAAGATAGTAATTATATAGTATACCCCAAAAGCAATTCTATAGTTGTTAAGGCCTATATTAGCCGTAGTATACTATATCCCGAAAACCCATCGAAGCATCACCAAGGCCTAAATTAGTCGGATTTTAAAATAATCAACCTACACCCTGCTTGAATTATCAACTTGCCTATGCTAGTCGTGTTGCTGGGAGTCATAGTTACAACAGCAACAGCAATGATCTTGCAGTTAGAAGGTTCTGCGCGGAGGGCTTATCATCTCCATTTAGTTTGTTCGGGAGCCTTTGGGAGGGGGCGCGGTCATAACTAAGCTAGCAAAGCTCGTTATAAGACAACACCAGTACGGCACATCTAACCCTACATACTAAGTCCCCTTCTGCCCCAAGTACTGGCTTGCTGGCAAACAACCGGAAACTCGATTGGAACATAAACCCCTAAACCCTGCCCCCTGTTCCTGACCCTGCGAGCCTACAACCATGACTCGGAAGCCCACACATATCACATAGAACCCTCACTAGACTCTCAAGCGGACGAAATGACCCTTAACAGTATGCGGCCCTATATCCTATAAGTATAACCTCTATAGACTCTATAAGGGACGCGCAGCCCCAAAACGTAGATCCTGAATATCTGTATATTATCTATACACATGACAAGTCTCTCTTATATTTCATATATATATATATAGTACCTCATGTGTGTGTATGTATGAATGTATGTATGCATATCAACTCGACGGGTTCATTTTGCGCACAGGACGGAAGTTGCTTCAAGGACGTGCTTGCAACAAGGAACTACAAAGTGATGGCAGCATACGGTATACAGCGTGTTCTTCAAAAGCAGTTTGGAAGATGTTGGGATTGTGCCCATCTCAGCTTGAGCTCCGAGTGCGAAGACTGCGGTGGTACCAACAATTGGCCTCAAATATTAGCGAGCACATTTGTATTCTTATGGCCATGTTCGGCCGATTGGGGTTTGATGATGTCGACACAGTCGGTGCGGATGGTAAGATCAGATCTTCTGCAAATCCATGGGCGCTTCAGTTTCAGGAAGATATGCAAGCATTGGCAGCGATTGATGACGGGCAATCTTTATTGGATCGTTTACAAGGGTGCATGGTTCTTGTTTTCACACAATATTCCGGGGACTTTTTGGCTGTGGGTGTGTCTGCATTACGGGGGACGTTCGCACCCAACTGCATTCCACCACCTGGGTGGGTTCCATCACCAGTGGAAGAAGTATTCGATGATGACGTTGACGATGTCGAGCATACTTTCATTT
>BGNK01003866.1:14955-32577 GCA_003297005.1 Symbiodinium sp. clade A Y106
TGCTGCGAAGACGATAGTGATGTCGATGGTGGTGTTGTTGATGACGATGATGGTTATATGATATGATGATGATTTTTATGATGATGTGTAGTGGTGTTTCTTTGCGATGCACGTTGAGTTTTGTTTCACAGACAATGAAGATGTCGAAGGTCGTGTTGTTGATGCAGATGATGATTGATTGAAATGATGATGATTTTTATGATGATGTGTAGTGGTGTTTCTTCGCGATGCACGGTGAGTGTTGTTTCTCAGACAATGAAGATGTCGAAGGTCGTGTTGTTGATGAAGATGATGATTGTTTGAAATGATGATGATTTTTATGATGATGTGTAGTGGTGTTTCTTTGCGATGCACGGTGAGTGTTGTTTCACAGACAATGAAGATGTCGAAGGTCGTGTTGTTGATGAAGATGATGATTGATTGAAATGATGATGAATGCTATGATGTTGTGTTTTTCTTTGCGATGCACCCTGAGTGTTGTTTCTGAGACGATGAAAATGTCGAAGGTCGTGTTGTTGATGAAGATGATGATTGATTGAAATGATGATGATTTTTATGATGTTGTGTAGTGGTGTTTCTTTGCGATGCACGCTGAGTGTTGTTTCTGAGACGATGAAAATGTCGAAGGTCGTGTTGTTGATGAAGATGATGATTGATTGAAATGATGATGATTTTTATGATGATGTGTACTGGTGTTTCTTTGCGATGCACGGTGAGTGTTGTTTCTCAGACAATGAAGATGTCGAAGGTCGTGTTGTTGATGAAGATGATGATTGATTGAAATGTGATGATTTTTATGATGATGTGTAGTGGTGTTTTTTTGCGATGTACGTTGAGTGTTGTTTCACAGACAATGAAGATGTCGAAGGTCGTGTTGTTGATGAAGATGATGATTGATTGAAATGATGATGATTTTTATGATGATGTGTAGTGGTGTTTCTTTGCGATGCACCCTGAGTGTTGTTTCTGAGACGATGAAAATGTCGAAGGTCGTGTTGTTGATGAAGATGATGATTGATTGAAATGATGATGATTTTTATGATGATGTGTAGTGGTGTTTCTTTGCGATGCACGCTCAGTGTTGTGTAATGAGACGATAAAAATGTCGAAGGTCGTGTTGTTGATGAAGATGATGATTGTTTGAAATGATGATGATTCTTATGATGATGTGCACTGGTGTTTCTTTGCGATGCCCGTTGAGTGTTGTTTCTCAGACAATGAAAATGTCGAAGGTCGTGTTGTTGATGAAGATGATGATTGTTTGAAATGATGATGATGTTTATGATGATGTGTACTGGTGTTTCTTTGCGATGCACGGTGAGTGTTGTTTCTCAGACAATGAAGATGTCGAAGGTCGTGTTGTTGATGAAGATGATGATTGTTTGAAATGATGATGATTTTTATGATGATGTGTNCTCAGACAATGAAGATGTCGAAGGTCGTGTTGTTGATGAAGATGATGATTGTTTGAAATGATGATGATTTTTATGATGATGTGTAGTGGTGTTTCTTTGCGATGCACGGTGAGTGTTGTGTCTCAGACAATGAAGATGTCGAAGGTCGTGCTGTTGATGAAGATGATGATTGATTGAAATGATGATGATTTTTATGATGTTGTGTAGTGGTGTTTCTTTGCGATGCACGGTGAGTGTTGTTTCTCAGACAATGAAGATGTCGAAGGTCGTGTTGTTGATGAAGATGATGATTGATTGAAATGATGATGATTTTTATGATNGTGGTGTTTCTTTGCGATGCACGGTGAGTGTTGTTTCTCAGACAATGAAGATGTCGAAGGTCGTGTTGTTGATGAAGATGATGATTGATTGAAATGATGATGATTTTTATGATGATGTGCAGTGGTGTTGATGATGTGTAGTGGTGTTTCCTTCCGATGCACGTTGAGTGTTGTTTCTCAGACGATGAAAATGTCGAAAGTTGTGTTGTTCACACACACGCACACACACACACACATGTATACATCAGACTGACACGGGGGACGCCGGGGACACAAGGGACGCGGAGGACGCAACGGACACTAGGGACGCCGGGGACGCAAGGGACGCCGGGGACGCCCGACGCTGGGGACGCCAGGGACGCTGGGGACGCCGGGGACGCCCCGACGCCAGGGCGCTGTGGACGCTGGGGACGCCGGGGACGCTGGGGACGCCAGGGACGCTGGCTGTGATGTCCGCGGCCTTGTGGGCACGTATTAAGAATCTTTGTCGTTAACCCCTGCCCGAACCCGCAGCTAACATCCACCTCTGCGGTGCATCACACAGCCCATAAATCCCTTTGTTCATCAGCAGAGCGTGGTCCCAAACTCAAACGAGCAAGCTACTGCTCTGTCACCTGCAATCACCCTAAAGCCCTGAACCCAAAAACCTTAAACCTAAACCCTCAAGCCCAAAACCCCAAATTTCCAAAGCTCTAGGCCCTAAACCTCAAAATCCTGAAACCCTTACATCCTAAACCCCAAAACCCTTATAGAACCCTTGTACACCCCCTTCTAAACCCTGTGTACACGGCAAACCACCCGTGAGGCTCGAACCAAGAACCGGCGATGTGGTGGGGAACGCCGTCCAAAAGGAAGGACACCTCGGAAAGGAAGGGCTGGATGTTTAGTAGAGGGGCCTTCATGACTAGCATGGGGTATTGGGGTATACTATCGTATAACTACATTTAAGAAGCCTCAGGACGAGTAGCTGGAATTATTCAGGCGTCCAAAGTAAAGCTTTAGGGTTTAGCTCGAAAACCTAAACCTAGGGTGGGAAGGATAAAGGTTTAGATTTTCACTGCAAGTCACTATCTATAAGGCAAGGGGTTACTACAAGAAGGGTTGCTATAAGGCTTCGGGGCGGCCCAAAGCATCAAAACACCTCACCGGAGCTCATGGTATGTACAGGGCAAAAGGTTTAGGGTAACCCCCAAGCCAAATCCCTAAACCCTGAACCCTCAACCCTCAATACCCTAAACCCTGAACCCTCCCAGCAGCCTGCGACCCTCAGGACCGGCCTGAGCTCGAAATTCGAGGTTCGTGTTGTCCGCCATGTGCGTGTCGAAGGTCCACCTCGCTTTAGGGGCGTAGCACTTCGGGATTAGGGTTTAGGGCTTAGCACTTCGGGAGCTTTCTCTTGTAGGTTGGGTTCGGGGTTAAGGGTTAGGTGCTAGGACTTCAGGGGCTTGGGCGTTTAGGAGTTTAGGGTTTAGGGTTTGGGTTAAGATTGGCCCAAGCTTTGCCGAAGATGCAGCAAAGAAGACTTGTGACGGCAACTGTCCCTGCTTGGGTTTCTGTGAAGGAGATACGAGCACTAATTATTGGGACTCCTATCGTAGGGAATGTAAACTTGCACACACCAGGGAGTTCGAGATTCCCGGGTTGAATCATTCTGAATCGAGAATCCATGAAGGCTTATCGGCTTATTGTCCACTCTTCTTGAGACACGAAGCGCATAACGGGAAAAGCCAACTCCGACCCAGGGTGTCAATCAAGTAGAATTTTTTTCGGAGTTCGATCTTTAGCACGTCGTTCAGGCTGATCTGAGGATCAGAGCTCCGCAAGCCCGAACCAAAAGTCTGCTCTTGCGTAATAACCATTGTATCAACCCAGATAGACTCATAGACCTGACGTAGAAATCCCAAAACCCACTTCCATTGCAGCTGGCCGCTGAAGAATCGGTCGATGCTGCGGAGCTGGGAACGTCTTCGAGCACTGCACAAACTCCTCACAAAACCCTAAACCCCAAACCCTGAATCCCAAAAACCTACACCCCAAACGGGGCGGGGGGTTTTAAGGTGTGATTGTAGGTTCGGGTCACGGCTTCCCTCAACCCTCAACCTGATGCTGTAAACCTTGCGGAACGTAAGGTCTCTGAGCCCAAGACTGCTTCAAAGCCTAATATAGAGGCCTTCATAATTTGAAGAGGGTTACGGGGTAGATTGTACTATAATTATAAGAAGGAGCTGCCACAATAGTATTGGTAATTATTTAGGCCCCAATATTACAACACCAAAGCGAAAAGGCCGGCAGTTGGAAACACAAACCCTGCGCCACGGCGGAGCTGTGGCTCCTTAAAGCTTGGTTTGGGGTTTGTCTTTTCTTTGTCCTGCCAGTCTGTCCTAACTACTACATTATATACTGTATTATACTGTAGTATATTTATTGTATTTCAATGTACTTAGTGTGTTATATCATGTTGTATTATGTTAGCCTATTTACCGTAGAGGTTCTCACCAGTCTGTCTAAGCCGAAACTCCCCAAAATAGAAAGGCACATGGTTGCTGCTGAGTGATCCTCGGCTGCCAACCAGGCTCCACAGCGAATCAAAACATATCAAAACCCCAAACCTCAAAGCTTGAACCCAAGCACTAGCAAGTATGACGAAGGGAAGCAAACGAGAAACGGTCCTTACCACGAAGAAGTCATCGTAGGGCTTTGCAACGCTTTGTGCGCTGTGACACAGGCGGTGTTGAGGGATTGAAAGGGCTCTGTAATATAGGGGCCTTAATAATTAGAATAGGGTTTTGGGGACCATTATACTATAATTATAATAAGGAACCCCCCAAAATAGTATAGGTAATTATTTAGGCCCCATATTAGGGCTTTATAATGCTTGAGGAGACAACACCACCCATCTTTAACCCAGAGCCTGCAAGGGTCTGAAAGCTCCAGAGCCTTAAACCCTACACCCTGCACCGTAATATAGGTGCCTTCATAATTACCTATACTATTTTGGGGGTTTCCTTGCTATAATTATAGTATAATGGGCCAGAAAACCCTATTCTAATCATTATGGCCCCTATAGTAAACCTTCAACCCGACAAGTTCGGGCCTGGAGCAAAGAGATCACACCTCTTCCAGCGGCCTTCGAGTGGGGAGTCCGTCGGGGGTTCAGGGTTTAGGGGATTAGGGTTTAGGGGTTCAGGGACTACTTGGAGGCCCTTTTGACTTAGTAAGTCTACTTAGTATCCCCTAGAAACCATATTATAATCCCCCATAACCCACCTTACTAACCCTACTTACTAAGTCAAAAGGGCCTCCANACTTGGAGGCCCTTTTGACTTAGTAAGTCTACTTAGTATCCCCTAGAAACCATATTATAATCCCCCATAACCCACCTTACTAACCCTACTTACTAAGTCAAAAGGGCCTCCAAGTATGACTAAGGGGTTGGGAATCTCTGAGTTTCGGATCAGAGCTCGCCTGGGGCCTTGCGGACGACAGGGTGACGGTGTTGCGTTCGAAAATTACGCCATGACCTGATAGGGTTGAGGGTTCAGGGTTCAGGGTTCAGGGTTTAGGGTTTAGGGTTTAGGGTTTTAGGGTTTAGGGTTTAGGGTTTAGGGGTTCAGGGTTTTAGGGTTTAGGGTTTAGGGGTGCGCCAGCTGTCAGTCTAGCAGTTCGGACTCACGGCTCTGTGCGCGCGCCCCGGCCTTGACTCTGCCCAAACCTTATGACAAAAGGGGACCCCAATATAGCACCCTAAATAGCAGGATCCTTATTATAACAACCCCGAATAAGGCTCCGGCCTCGACTTTGCCCAAACCTTATGACAAACCCGTCCCAAGTCCTTGAGCACACCAGTCACCAGTCCAAAATCATCCGTAAATTCCCAAACCCACGAATTTCTACACTCAGGGGTTCGGTCGCCGCGCCCTAGGGCTTAAAAGGCCCTTCCACCCTCCGATCTCACACACAACAGCAAAAGGCGGATCTGCAGCGCCGCACATCAAATTGCGGCTGCGAGCGCGCATCTTTCAGTCATAGGGACCCTTGGAGGGGTAAGGGGTGAGGGGGGTAGGGGACTTTACTTCCTTAAACAGGCCTTATGAGGTCCTCATCATGGGCATTAAGGCCCCCTACCCCCCCTCCCCCTATCCCCCTAAGGGTCCCTATGATCCTTCCTTAAATAAGCCCTATTAGGTCCTTATTATCCCTAAGGGTCCCCATGAAAGAACCCAGAAAAGCTCAGGGCCTCATCATCAGCTGGCGGAGATGCCTCTGGCTGGGGACGGCTCGGCTCGGCCTTGCTCCTGCCAAGGAGTTGTGAAGGCCGAGGGTTTTGTGTTAGAAAGGTTTATATCAGGCTTATAGAGTCTAAGGGGTTTATAGGGCTTATAATGCTAATAACTTATGACATGTTTAGGACTTGGGTTGAGGCTTCAGGGTTGAAGGTCTGGAGTTTGGGGTGTAAGGTTTCGAGATAAAGCGCCACCTGACTTGTTCTGACTCTTCAAGGATCCCTTCAACTCTTCACTGATTCACCCAAGGGTCCGTAAACGACTACTAGGATTCTGGGGCTCAGTGGCTTAAGGGCTTTATGGTGTGAAGGAGCCTTGTCGGCATAGGGCTTCGAGCTCTGGCGATGAAGGGTAGATCCCTAAACCCTAAACCCTAAACCCTAAACCCTAAATCGTTAGAATGTTCCACGATTCTGGAACTTTTAAGCCGACCGCCATCCCTCCCGACCTTGAGACATGGTGCGGACACTCGGGAGCATAACAACACTACAGTAATAAACTATCAAGTTCTACTGATATACATACACACAGATATATATATATATGTATATATATAGAGATATATTACGCGAGGATGTTAGGGAGTTGGGGCCCGAGATGCGCTCACAAAATCTGAGCACTACGGCGGTTCATGTTTGAAAACAAGGCTCTGGGATAGCCTATTCTGTAGCTGCATTGACTATACTTGGAGGTTATAAGTACCTTACTTGGCGCTATAAGCAATTTTTGCCATAGTTACCTTATCTATAACCGCAGTTACTATCTCCCATGATCCTCTAAGTAAACCCTAAACCCTAAACCCTGAACCCTCAACCCTCAACCCTGAACCCTAAACCCTCAACCCTTAACCCTGAACCCTAAACCCTGAACCCTCAACCCTAAACCCTAAACCCTAAACCCTTAAATACTTTTCGCACTTTTCCTAGCTATTGCCTTACAGTAGATGCCCAAAAGTTGGAAACCCAATAGCCTCAATCCTTAAGAGCAATGTATAGGGAATCCCAGCACTATTTGGCCTTAATCCGGTTTCCAACGTTTTGGGGATGACTACCCTAAACCCTGAACCCTCAACCCTAAACCCTAAACCCTTAAATACTTTCCGCACTTTTCCTAGCTATTGCCTTAGACCTCGGAGGTCTCAAGCGAGTACGTCGGTCCTGGTCTTCTTGGCGCTGGACTTCGCCTCCCAGCTCTGTGCTTAAGGCTTAGAGTCAAGGCATCTATAAGAACTCTAAGGAAAAGACCTAGGGTTCCTTTAAGGGATCATATAAGGGATCTATAGGGTTTAGGGTTTTTGTGAAAAACGATGCAATGTGGTTTAGGGTTTAGGTTTGAGGTCTAAGCTAAGGGTTCAGGGCTTCGGGTGTAGGGTTTTGCGGGCTAGTCTAGGTTTTGAGGTTCTGGGCGTTCGAAAGTCTTCCACAGAAGCCTTGCTTTGACCCAACATCTTCTCTGTCATGAGCTTGCGAACAAGAATTCCAGCCTCAATTTCCCTAGTTCCCTATCAGAAGCCTCCGCTGTGGAATCTACCGACAATACTTGCCTTGCAAGCAGACCCATCACACCAATCTGAAGCTTCCTTGTGCATTTGACGCGTCTTCCAAGCACGATTGGGTCCGGTCGCATCGCGGATTCTGCTTACGACGTCACGTCGCTGCGTGGCCGACAGCTGCGCGCTCCCAGAGGGGCCGTCACAGGACATGCGGTTGGAGGTTCTGGCCAGCCAGCTTCAAGCCAGCGTAATTCAGGGGCCTTAATAATTAGAATAGAGTTTTGGGGCCTTTTGTTTTTTTGTAATTTTATAGTAAGGAACCTCCAAAATAGTATAGGTAATTCTATAGGCCCCTACAGTAAGCCAGCTGGCGAAAGCAGCCTCAAGCCCAGCTTTCGCGGGACGTGTGCTATTTCCGCACACTGGGCAAAGGAAAAGTACAGAGAGATTTCGTCCACGAAGGCTTGCGATGCACTGCTGTGCTCTGCTCTATGCCTAATTACTCAGGAAGTGTATATGGTGGGGTGGTGGAGGAGTGCTCTTTCCAGTACGCCCTTCAACGTCATACCTTTCCGGAAAGGTTTCTTCCGTCCGCGCTGCAAAGTTTGGGATTTGATCCTTGCTGGTCTTGTTTGGCTGCTTTGTGTGTTTCGAAAAGGTGCGCCGTGGTCGCCTGCATTGTTCGTCTATGGTGCTTGTCTTGTTTTCGGTGATCCTGTTGCTCCTTCGTCAGTGCACGGTATGACATGAGAGTTGTTCTGAAACCCCGCCTCTTTACCATAGACTAACAATGCACTTTAAGATTTTGATGCGTGTTTAGGACCTGCTGCAGGAGACCACGGTGTGTATTGAAAGAGCAGCCCCAAACACCAATGGTATGGAGTTTACAGGGTTTGCAAAGGTTTAGAGTTTTTTTTAAGGGGCTTACAATTTCTATGGGTGTTTTTTCGGGCTTTACGCCACTCGCCCCCAGTCCCAAACACACCACCGTCTCGGCCGCGACAGCCGCCTAAACCCTTACGCAGACCCCAAACCGGAGACCTCACAGTGCAAAATATGAAAATGCAGGGATACTATCAGAATGTAGTCCGACCCCCAATATCAAATCATCTCAAAGCGAAACCCCAAACACTTAAACCCCTAAAACACCCCTAACTCCTTAAATCCCTAAATCCTAAACCCTAAACCCTACCTCCCTAAAGCCCTAGACCCTAAACCCTAAACCCAACCGAAAGAAGCTCCCAAAGCCCTAAACCCTTAAACCCTATAGATCCCTTGAAGGAACCCTTGAAGGATCCCTTTAAGGATCCCTTGAAGGGTCCTTTAAGGATCCCTTTAAGGATAGAGAAGTTCCCAAAGGTCCTTGCCTTGGCCTTGGACGCAGGAGGCGGCCCTCCCGGCAATGGCAACTTTGGGTTTTGGGTTTTTTTTGGTGTTTTGGGGGTTTAGGGTTTTAGGGTAGGGTTTAGGGTTTGGGGTTGATGGCTTTAGGGCTTTAGGGTCATAGCGTGTAGGGATTAGGGTTTAAGGTATGTTGGCGTTGAGGGTTTAGGATTTTAGGTTCGGAGGCGTGCAACAGCATTCCCTTCTATATATCAGGGCCCCGAAAATTCAAGTTTCGGGTTTACGCTTGGGCGACAGGACGAGCCGTACAGTGATTTGGGAAGGTAGCATAGGGGCCTTGATAATAAAAACAGGTCTGTCGGAGCAGTAGGACAGAAGGCACGGAGACGATTTGAACAAGATGTACCAAGACGAAGAAGATCCTCGCATCCAGCTCCAAAACTCAAAACAAACTCGGCGGGGCCTGCCGTGCTTGGCTGGCTTGTAGGGGCATCCGCTTGCATTGGCCTCAGCATTTCTCAAACGCTGAGGGGAGGAGAAACAAGGCCTCAAACCGCAAGCCTCGAGATATTGAAACCTACCTATGTGGAGATGTACGGAATAGTTGCTGGGAGTGGGGTATCGACTCGAGTCTGAGCAGCTGCCGGTGTTTCGGGATGAGCCCATCACTTGCGCAGGGAAGGTTGAATGAACAAAGGTGGTGGGGTGTTGACAGTCAAGTCCACCCCGATGTCAGTGGGAAAAGGATTGCAGTGTTTGGGTTTCGGGGCCGAGGGCCAAACACATCCCGCGCACGCCCAAGGTTCTTGCTCAACATGTGATCCTTCGAAGCATAGACTAGCTTGCGTCCTTCTTGGCACCTTCGTATCTCTACGAACCCTAAACCCTAAACGCCACAACCCTAACCCTAAACCCCTAAACTCACCTTCCAAGCCTGGAGATCCGAACCGTGACTAAACCTTGAACCCCGATGATCCCCGATCTACGTCAGACGTCCTCTCGTGCCTGACAGGTGTCAAGCTTTAGGTTTTGTTTAAGTTGGGTTCAGGGTTTAGGGTTTAAGGCTTAGTGATGGTTTAGGGTCCAGGGTTTAGGGGTTAAGCTTTAGGCTTTAGGGTCTAGGGTTTTAGGGTTTAAGCTTTAGGCTTTAGGGTCTAGGGTTCAGGGTTTAAGGTTTCGGGCTTAGGGTTTCCAAAACCAAATTTCGAAGACCCTGAGGCCCACCAGAGACCGAGCACCCCTACGGTAAACCCTGAACCCTAAAACCCTAAACCCAACTCTAAACCCTATAAATCCTGAACCCTTAACCCTAAACCATTCAGTAAACCCTATAAACCCTGAACCCTAAACCCTAAACCCTAAATCCTAAAACCCTAAAAACCCTAAACCCCTAAACCCCTAAACCCCTAAAACCCTAAACCCTAAGAAAGGAGAGCCCTGGAATCCCCGCCCCGGGCTGCCAAGTGACGGAGGGGCCATGACGGGAATGAAGCCCATCGGCTGTGGATACCTCGGACACAATTCGAGGCGACGGGGTTTTGGGGTTCCGGGAGCATTTGGGGTTCAGGATTTAGGCTTTAGGGTTTAGTTTAGGGTTTAGGAGTTCGGGTTTAGGGCTTTTTGGGCTTTGGTGTGCCGGGGCTTCAGGGGTTTAGGGTTGAGGGATCTGGGCTCGGGGTCGGGAGTCTGGGCTTCCGTGCGCTTCGGATGTCCTCTTGAGGAATCCCAGTAGGATGCGCTCACTTTGAGTAACTAGGCGCTGCGCATGGTCAAGGGTGTTCAATTCGGATTCGGGGAAAAAGGCTAGCGAGGCTTCGGCCTAATGTAGGAACCTGATTAAGAAACCTTGGGTCTTTATTAGGGTTCTTCTTAATATGAATCCTACGATTTTGGTGTGAAAGACCCAGGGTTTCTTAATCAGGTTCCTGCATTGTTATATTACCCTTATAGATCCCTTATAGTAACCCTTATAGACCTACATTACTCTCTGACCTCTACAGAACAGGCTCATGATTTCGGACTCGGAGAGCTAGACCCTGAATCCCATACCCGGAAACCCGGGCCCTGAACCCTTATACACCCTAACCCCTAAACCCCTAAAAACCCTAAGAACCCTAAAAACCCTAAGAACCCTAAAACCCCTAAAACCCTAAACCCCTAAAACCCCTAAAACCCCTAAAAACCCTGAAACCCCTAATTGCAATCCCTAAAACCGGTTTAAAACCCCGACAGCCCAAGTCGCATCATCTGATTCGGAGGCATTGCACTCATCGGAGCCGCAGCTGTCACAAAGACGGTGGTGGGGCCCTCCAGTCGTCGAGATTCGGAAGTTTAGGGTGTAGGGGCCTTCATGGGTAGAAGCTGGCTTCGGGCGATGGTATAATGTCCTATGCTTGGATCGGTGGGGCCGTGAAGTTTAGGGTGCAGAGTGTACAGGCTCGGCGTGGGCTGCATAAGGTTGGGCTTCAGGGCTGAACGCACTAAAGCGTTGCAGGACCGACGTTCAAGGTGAATGGGCTGTGGGGTTGTCTACCAACTTGTACAAAAGCTTCGAAGGTGTTGAAGCAGTCATGATGCTTTCTTGCCCCAAACCAGGTAAAGAGAAGCACTTTCCTTCAAGTCGGAAAACAACAAGCTTAGCATCCCTTGTTGTAGCCCCTTTTTCAAAACCCTCTTTGGACTCTGCGGCTTGAGGTGCACCTCCGTCCGGAGAGCTCCACCCGTCTAATACCCCTTGTAGCACCTTTTGCTTTCGGCGAATCACTTGAGAGGACTCGAAGGCTCAACTCAACGCTCGACCCTACATACGGAAAACTCTGGGTTTAGGGCCAAAGTTGAGGGTTTAAGGTCTAGGGTGTAGGTTTTAGGTTTAGGTACATTCTGCTGGCAGATCACCTCTGCTTCACCCCCCTTTTTGAAAGAGTTCCGAGGCCCCAGACCATGTATGCCATTCTTCTTCGATTGTGCCGACCTGGTGGAGCTTTGGGCGCAGGCTTCCAGGCTTTCCGCGTGCGGGCCCGTTGGGTCCCAGGGTTTCGGGTTTAGGGTTGATTGTTTAGGGCTTTTAGAGTGTAGGGTTTTTAGGGTTTTAGGGTTTGGGGTTTTAGGGTTGGAGACTTAGGGTTTAAGATTTAAGGTTTAGGGACCTTGAGACTTGCTCAGTAGCTGTTGAGGAATCGAAACCGAACCCCGCAAACCCCCATGTCTTAGCAGCAGCAGTAGTAGTAGTAGTAGTGGTAGTGGTAGTGGTAGTGGTAGTAGTAGCAGCAGCAGTAGTGGTAGTAGTAGTAGCAGTTGTCGTGGCAGTCCTACATCCCAAGCCTTGAAGCCCACGAAAGCGTTAATGGACGCTGGGTGAGGTTTGAGGTTCAGGGTCGGTCTCACGAACTCTGGTCCCCTCGGATCGGATTCACAGGTTCTCAAGTGCAGGCTTTAGGGTTTAGGGTTTCGGGATTCATGAGCTCTCAATTGCAAGAACTCCTGCCCGGAAGAAAACCGGAGACCCTCTACTTCGAAGCGGGTGCGGCCCAGGCTCTTATTCAACATCCAATCAAAACCAGAAGGAAAGGAATCAATGCACGATATGGGACCCTCATAGTTTGAAGAATTAGAATGGAGCTCTGGGGGGGTAGATTTTAGTAAGTATACAACAAGTGTAATTTGAAATCCTATGAAATTGAATATCATTAGAGTCGAACCCTAAGCTCTGACACGAAAACGCTCCTGGGCACGGCGCAAAGGGGCGCAGGAGAACTATGCGGTAGCAAAAGTGATTGGGGCCAGTGCTGTGCTACCCGAGTACTACACAAGCAGCTGGGTTTCTTGAGGCGAGAGGCAGATGCGGTGGTTCAAAGACCAAGGCAAAGCGCAGCTACAGTAATTAGATGGGGGTTTCCGAAAAGACGGGGTACCTTATTTTGGGGTCCTTATAATCAGGATCCTAGAATTAGGCTACTATATTAGGGTCCCCTATTTTCGGAAACCCCCAAACCTTGGCATCACTGTCGCGTTTCGGGCTCTAGGTTGAAGGCCGCCTAAGGCCACGAGCGACTTCTCCAGGATTTAGGGGTTCTAGGGGTTTGGGGTTTAGGGTGCAGGGGTTTAGGGTTTAGGGGTTTAGGGTTTAAAGTTTAGGGTTTAGGGGTTTAGGGTTTACGGTCAAGGAGGCCAAGATCTGAAACGAGCCGCCCTGAATCGGAATCTCAAGCCATCGGACAGGATCGGGCGGAAGAGGCGCTTCAAGCACAACCATACGGGGGTTTCCGAAAATAGGGGACCCGAATATAGTGCACTAAATAGCAGGATCCTTATGATGAAGGCAGGTCCTGCAAGCTCTCAGAAGGCTCCTTATTATCAGGACCCGAAAGCAGGGTACCCTATTTTCGGAAACTCCCATACTGGAAAAAGAGAGCAGAGCTCAAGCGATCGATCCGAGATCTGAACTCATAGCTGAACCCAGCAACGGTTTCGGGATTTCAGATCTTTTCGGGTTTCGGATTGAGGGTTTTAGGGTTCGGGGTTTAGGGCTTTAGGGGTTTAGGGGCTTAGGGTTTTGGGGTTTAGGGTTTCGAGATGCTACACCTGGACTTAGACGGCAAAGCTCTCTCCCTGGAGCGACTCCCGTCGAACTACAGAACCGACGCTCCCCGAACCTTAAACCATAAAACCTAAACCCTACACCACAAAACTCTAAACCGAAAGCTCTAGACTCTAAACTCTGGGCCCAAGCTCCTCGACTATTTTTGACCACGACGCCGTAGCCGTAGGTGAGAAAAATCGGAGTGCTCTCTTGGTGCAAAGCGGAGGCATAGCCAGAGACTCTTCTGAAATGCTAGTTCAAGGCCCCTTGTGGTTGTTTCTATGATTTTGGGGCTTAGGGTTTAGGGTGTAGGGTTTAAGACTTAGAGGGGTTTAGGGTTTACGGTTCAGGGATTTAGGATTTAGGGGTTTAGGGTTTTAGGGTTTTGGGGTTAGGGTTTTGGGCCTTGGGGTGCCTGAAACCCTGAACCCCAAACCAAGAAACGAATGCAGCTGTCATTCTTTTCAGAATGTTCACCCTAAACCCTAAACCAGTTCCGCCTTCGGGGATTCTTGTCGGCCTTACCAAAGCCCTGGCCATAAGAATGGCTGGGGACCATCTGTAGGTCCAGGAATTCTGGTGCTTGGGGGAGACTCTCCAGGTCAGGTAGAGAGCAAAGGGGCTGTAATACTCGGAGGGTTTGAGGGTTTAGGGTTTGGAGTTTAGGGTGAGGGTGCGATGTACTATAACATACAATAACTACAATGAGTTTTGGCCAGCCGGCATGAGGTTGGGGCTTTTCAATCCGAGTCTACATCGCAAGCCTCATCTTGACACCAGAGGTGCAGTGAATCACATGGGAGCCGAAGCAGTCGCAACAAACTTTCCGTCTTCCAGCTGAACCATCCGGAGGCTGCAAAATCCTTTGTGGAAAAAAAGAACCCTCAAAGATTTAAAAATCCCCCTAAACCCAAAACCTCAAGGATCGAAATTTCCTCAAGACTGTTCTGCTCCCTTCTTGGCTTTGGTGAGCCCTCCTGGCCCGGTAGTAGCCGGCTGGCCCAAAGAACTTGAAGGTTTTAGGGCCGGATTGCCGGGCTAGGGGTATCTGCCAGTTTGGGGGTTCGGACTTTTTTGGGGGGGTTCAGGGTTTAGGGTCTAGGGTTTAGGGTCTAGGGTTTCCGGTTTAGGGTTTCGGGTTTAGGGTCTAGGGTTTAGGGTCTAGGGTTTAGGTTTGGGGTTTGGGGTCTGGGGTTCGAGGCTTAGTTTTGAGGCCCGGCGGTGACTATAGAACTGGCATCGGCGCCAGCTCTGGGGCATGCGCATGGCACACCAGAAGCTAAAAAGCGAGCTGCCCAAATAAACCCTGAGCTAAGAGTTGCGGGTGACTTTCTTTCCATCGCTTCCGCATTCTCGGATTGAGAGCGCAGTTTCGTAATGGCAAACAAACCCTAACTCCTAGAGCCTACCTTAACCTACCAAAACCTACTTTTTTGTAGGGTCCCTATACATTCCATATCAGGGTTTATAATACGAACCTACAAAAAAGTAGGGTTTTGGTAGGTTAAGGTACATCCCTAATCCACGCCTAAATACCAAAAAATATGCTGAAGGCCCTCTGAAGCCCGATGCCCTCTCGCCTAAGATGCTGCCTCCGTGAAGGCTCAGGCAGCTCGCATCCCATCGCGGGTGCTAACCTCTTAGAGGTCGTCTCCCTCCTCATGACCGGATACCTCTGGGCCGCCGAACTCTCGATCGCTGAGCTTCGGTTCTATTTTAGGCTCCGCTAAGGAATCTGGTACGCTTTAGAGGTTTTGGGGATGCTTTGCGGAAGCCTGCGAGTCGCTGAACCCTAAACATCACAATGAGGCAGCAAGACCGAAATCCCAGACCTCTATCTAAACCCTACATCGGAAAAGCCGAGCCTCTGCACCGTCTTTTCTGGTACTGCTTCTAGCAGAATCCACTCTTTCCTGGTTATTGATATGCATCAAAAGACCTCCTTCCCCTCTGAACCCTAACCAAGCCTAAACCTCAACCCCTACGCAACCCCAATCCCCCAGGCCTGAGCCCCAGACTTTCAACGCAGGGACATGGCCCAATGGCCGATAATCTTAGGCCTCTCCAGCATTCTGCTTGCAACATTTAAATATGAATACTGTTTGGGGTGTACGTTATTCTTGAATCACAGCGAGAAGCCCTGAGGCATTCTTCAGGCTCCTATAGCACTCGGATTCATGACTTTGGGTTGTGTCTTCATGTTGGGTTTTAAGAGCCCGAGGTTCGGGCTTAGTTCGGGTTTCGGGCTTTGGGATCTTGGCCTCCACCCATAGCCCAAGACCCCCTAAACCGCGAAGCCTTCTGCCCTTAGCCCCTAAGCTCGAGAATCCGAAAGACGCAGATCTTAAACCCCTGAATCCTAAACCCTGACAGCTCCAAACTAAACAGGAAGCCGTCAACCCAAGCCCTCAAATCCGTAATCGCCGTACTCCACCTCGAACCCTTAGACAAGTGCTAATGAAATGATTTAGGGGAGGTATGCATAACATGATCATATTTGAGCTTATACGCGGATAAGTTTTTGCTAATTTCTCAGACCCCTACCTTTGTTAAACCATGACCCATGCCTCGGAAACCCCAAAAAGAAGGGAACCGGAGCCTTCGCTCTCAAAGGGGACTCCGTGTAATTGGCCCAGTCGCCCCACCTGGGCCCCACCGTGGTGCTTAAGGCTCAGGCTTTACGACGGTTCAAGGGTTTAGGGTTTAGGGTTCCGGTGTTTAGGGATTTGGAAAACCGGGCTAGTTTATTGGGCTTTTGGTTTACGGCTTTTTGTGAAGCTTACCATTCATTGCTTCATACGAGCTGTAAGAATCTTCCCAATCGCAGAGCCAGCGGCGCAGATCCTGTGAGTCCGTCCTGGAAGAACCTTAGCGCAAGGAGCTTCGCATGCCGATTCGAGGTAGTTCGTTTTCGGACTCGCACCTGTTGCGGCAATGTGATTCCGACTGAAGCACCGGCAGTTCCCGAATCCGAACACCCTAAAAGCTTAAAACCTAAACGCTTATAACCCATCACTAAACCATAAGCACAGACTGCACAGACTGGACAATCCTTAACCTCCCAACAAGCTGCAAGCCCGAACCTCAAACTCCGACTTTGAGAACCCAGGAGCCCTGTATATCCCGAACTATGATCGCTCGGCCCACTTTAAATCCGACACACGACCGTTCACCCAAGAGGCATGCCGATGATGGCCATCATGGCCAACCTGGCTTGGCAACGATTTGCTTGAGACTTAAACATACACTCCAAACATACATAATATGTCTCAAGGACGAAGAACCCCAGTAAACACGTACAACTATGGGCACCTGTTGTCCTACTCGGAAACCCCACACAAAAACAGAGTACCACTGGGCGACCTGGCGGATTTCGGGCTCCGGACCTAAACCGTTGTTCTTGAACGCAAAAGGGTTTAGGGCTTGGGGTTTAGGATTTAGGGCGATACCATAAACCTTCAACCCCAATTTTGGGTTAGTACGGGCCAGCCTGCCGTTCGCGAGCTCAGCATTCCTGAGATCCGGAGAGTTCTGTTTGGGGCGTAGCTTCAGAATACCATGAAGAGAGCCTAACATAGATCCCAGATAGCAAGCTCCGTGCAATAAGTTGCCCTAGACCCTAAACTCTAAAACCTCCTTATAGGGAATCCCAGAAAGTTGGAACATGGGTTTAGGAGGATTGGTGCTGGATTTCCCTTCTGTTTTGTATAAGGGACTTAGGATACTGATGTTCCAACTTTCTGGAGTTTACTGTAGGGTGATGTTGTTTGACAACGTTTAAAGCTTAGGGGTGGATTTCTGGGATAATCAAGACTACCTTCCCGACGCCCATTCTTGATACCCTGAGAGGAAGACGCACCATAAGATGGAGATGTCGACGACAATAAAAGTGCGTCATATCTGCTTCAATCCTTTATGCCTTGAATGTTTCCAGATCACCAGTTTACACTCAGAAGTCTCAACAACTTCCCGGAACAGCAACATGGCAACCGCCGCTCAAACAAAAGCGAGAAGACATCCCGACAGCAGTAGACTTCAAGCTTTCCATTCCCTTAGTTTGCTGAGGCCGTGGCAGCTTCTTCTTCTTGAGCTCCGGATCCTCGACGGGCTTGCCGCCCAGGTACGCGGGGATGCCCAGGAAGCCGTAGTCGTAGTTCAGGGCCTCGTCACCGAAGAGGCGTGTCTGGAG
>BGNK01003866.1:32673-63348 GCA_003297005.1 Symbiodinium sp. clade A Y106
CTTCTTCTTCTTGAGCTCCGGATCCTCGACGGGCTTGCCGCCCAGGTACGCGGGGATGCCCAGGAAGCCGTAGTCGTAGTTCAGGGCCTCGTCACCGAAGAGGCGTGTCTGGAGCTTGCCGGGAGGGTTGGTGGGGCGCTGGTCCGCGATCCACAGATCGCAAAGCCCGCAGAACACGGTGTACTGGAACCAGCCGACCGCCGGGACGACGGTGACGGCTTTCAGGCCGTTGGGGACGTCGGCGAACTTGATGTCTGAGGATGGAGACAAAAATCCTGGGAATCGCACGAACTCCTGGACGATGTATCCGGTGCATGCGAGCATGGACACGCGTCCGTGCTTGATCTCCACGACTCGGCGGCGGTAGAACTCCCTGGCATCGCCATCGCTTGTNCATGCGAGCATGGACACGCGTCCGTGCTTGATCTCCACGACTCGGCGGCGGTAGAACTCCCTGGCATCGCCATCGCTTGTAAATCCGGCTGGATCCCAGAAACCCACTGGCGCTTGCACACCTGTCACCGGGCGTCGAGTCCAGCATGCTCACGAAAGTTTTGTGCTGCGTCATGTCGACAAACCGAAACAGCAGACACGCCCCCAAGCACGTACGAACCCTGTAGATGCGTGTCATGCTTTGTCACGTCTTCTTCTACAACATCAGCCATCAGCCAGATTACGGCTAAGCTTCAACATGCCTGGTATACGACGACACCTCAAGTATATATCTAGAAACATCTTGGAATCAAGCGCCTGACGATCAGCTGCCACAAACCCTGCAAGCCTTCAACCCTAAACGTAGAAGTATCAAGCCTACAGTCACAACCATCGGGCATACCCGTCACGCCAGATAGATTGTCGGCTCTACGTTGCAAATGCTACAAACAGAGATTGATGCACATGTGCGATTGAGCATATGTACATGTGCATTCATGCAGACATGCAGATACATATAAAAGTATACATACAAATGTAGTCATATGCATGTGTGTGGTTGTGCTTTATATAATATACATATATATATATATATATGCACGCGCACATGCATGTACACATACACTTACAGTCACACATATACATGTACATATACATACATATGTACATATATACACAGACGCATACACATACACACATGCACATACACCTACATACACATACACATACACATACACATACACATACATATACGCATACACATACACATACATATACACATACATATACAGATACACATGTCAATATACCTTAAGTATACATATACATGTACGTACACATATATATATATACATGTACATACACATGCAAATATACGTATGCGTATACATATACACATATGCGTATACATATACATACACATACATCTATGCATCCTTACATGTATACATACATACATACCTCTATCTATCCACCTATCTGTCGATCTATGTATCTATCTATCTATCTGTCTATCTGTATATCTGTCTATCTATCTGTCTATCTATATATATATATACGTATATGTATATGTATGCACAGACATATATATATATATATTATATTATATAATATATATATATATATAATATATATAATATATATAATATATATAATATATATAATATAATATAATATATATATAACCATTGACATATGCATAGCTATATCTGGCCATGTACACACACATGTGTGTATGTATGTATGTATGTATATGTGTATATACATATATATATATATATATGCATACACAAGACATGTGTAGACTTTTGCATGTATGTATATATGCATGTGCATGCATGTACGTATATATGTATGCACGTACGTACGTATGCATGCATGTGTGCATGCATGTAGGTATGTATGTAGGTATGTGTGCATGTATGTACGTATGTCTGTATGTACATATGTCTGCATGCAGGTGTGTGTGCATGTATGCACGTATGAATTTATGTATGTATGTATGTATGTACGTATGATGTGTGGGTATATACTGCGTGTGTATTTGCGTGCATGTGTATACACATATACATCATGCATGCATGCATGCATGCATGCATGCATGCATGCGTAAGTTTGTACGTACGCATGAACATACGTGCGACACACACACGACATAAAAGTACATATACGCATTCACAGGTGCGTGTGCGCATGTGCGTGCTGTGTGTGTGTGTGCATATGCGGATAAAAGTACAATCAGTTTTTATGTTTCTGAATACACATCCAGATGTGCAGTAGCTGCTCATCTGGGTGTTAGTTTAGTTAGTCTAGTTAGTTATCTCCGCGCATGCTCCTTCACGATCTTACTACAAAGTACTTACACTCCAATTAGTACGTCGCCTGCATACCATGTGTAGAAACGAGACGGAAGCGGCGAACCCCTCAGAAGCATATTGTCCGTGCCTAGCTCGTTCTCAAAGGCGCGCAGTGTGACGGCGCTCTTCCCAGCTGCCTGAAAGCTCGCAGTTTGGGGTGTAGGGTTTGGGGTTTTTAGGGGTGTCGATTTCGAAAGTTTAGGATTTCTCATTTCTTAACCAACAGTTTGCGGACGTCCCTTGTGTCAGCGTGCCTTGAGGCTGTGATATTTGGAGTTTCATGGGTGATAGGTTCGTATAGGAGGCTAAACCATTGACTGAGGTTTGGGGAGTTGATATACGTATATCTAAAAGCAATAAGGATAAGCCCCTATATGAGGGGAGGAGGGTGCAGTTTTAAAGCCCGAACCCTGAACCAAATGGCCCTGTACCTAAACTAACCCTCACAGTAAACATTACAGTACACCCTTGTAACCCTTATAAAACATTCTTGCACAGTAGCAACCCTTAGGCAACTAGTCTTTCCCTCCCTCTACATCCGAAGCCCTGAACCCAGAGCCCCTAAAACACTTAAACCCAAACCCAGGACCAGAAAATCCCGAATCAAACCCCAAACCCTCAACCCTTCGACGGGCCTGACTCGCCTTTCGGACGCCCGCAGCCGCCACGGCCATGAGAGCCGCAGTGGGCGCGGAAGAGCGAAGAGCGTTGGAAGCCGAAGCTCCGGTAGCCTGGGTTGTAGGGTTTAAGGCTTTCTGGTCTAGGGATTTGAGGGTTTAGGGTTTGGGTTTAAGGCTTCAGGGCTTTGGGATTTGCGGGTTTAGGGTTTAGGGCTTTGGGATTTGAGGGTTTCGGGTTTAGGGCTTAGGGCTTCAGGGCTTTGGGATTTGAGGGTTTAGGGTTTAGCGGTTTAGGGTTTACAGGTTTCAGGGTTTAGGGTTCAGGGGTTTAGGGCTTCAGAGGTTTAGGGTTTAGGGATTTTAGGATTTAGGGTTCCTTGGCCTGGGTTGTATTTGGAGGGTCGGGGGACTTCGTAAGTAGCTATGTTATGAACTTATGAGTATCATAACCCTAAACCCTAAACCTTAAACCCCAGTTAGGATCCCCTTTTGAAGGGACTTAAAAGTCCGCTTACTACGCACGTAAGCTTCGTCCGCCGACCCTCCAAGTAGGGTTTAGGGCTTTAGGCTTTTGGGGTTTTTGGGGTTTAAGGCTTTGGGGCTTTAGGGCCTTTAGGGTTTGGGGGTTGAGGGCTTTGAGGTTTTGGGGTTGAGGGCGTCGGGTTTACGATTAGCTCGGCGAAGAAATCACGAGGCTACAGTGTGTGTTTAACCCTACCCACGAATCCCATAACACTAAGAAAAGGCAATGTTTTTTCGTGTTCTCATCCAATAGTGAGTGTGTGTGTGTGTAGCATGAACACTAACTTGTCCTGACAAAGTGCACAATTATCGAACTAGCTGCAACATGCAGACTACGTAGTACTAGTATAATTAACCTAAATGCCCATCACAAACAGGAAGAGACAGTCATGTCACACCAGTCGAGCAAGACATAAAATCGTAACTGCTGCATCTGTTACGGCATCCTGTGAGTCATTTAAGGAGCCGACCTGTTACAGTACCCTGTGGGTTACTTAAGGAGCCATTCCGTTACGGCATCCTGTCTCAGTCTCATTTAACCTTACGGAGCCGACTTGGGTTTGGGGAATGTAGGGTTTAACCCCTGTTCTCGGCAACAGCGATTGGAACAAAGATGGGCCTAGTTGTTTAGAATTTGCCGCGGGGTTTCGGCCTGTAAGTTTTGGTTGTAGGCATGGATGTAGATGCTGATTCTCCTGGATCATCGCGCTACACTTAGGTTTCCACAAGCAGCTTCCCAGAAATCTGTCATCGATCCCAGCAACCCAGACGAAGCTGCTCCGTGACTAAAGCTTAACCCCAACCCAAAGTAAGATCCACGACGATCAAAAACACGAAACTCCCCCCAGACTATACAGCCCCGGGGGCCCGATATGGGCAGTTCTCTAAATTAGGGTCCCTGTTTACGATTCTTTTTGCAAGGGTGCCGTACCATTCTTAGGACCTCGAAGGGACCCTATTTTATAAAACTACCCATATGCACTCAACAGGACCTCAAAATTCAAGATTGATCAAACCTACCAGCCTGCAATCACGAAGCCTGAGATTGGCTTGCGAGGTATGCACCATGCCTAATCCCCGAACCCTGAAGAACGGCTTAAACCAAAACCTGAAGTGATAAGATTATATTTATTGTAAAAGGCACCCCCTAATCAAACATCAAGAGCAGGCTGCCTCTGCATGGCGCGTGCTGCGCAGCTGGGGAGTCCCAGCCCCTCCCCGGGGGGCGACGAAGGCGGTAGCGGCCGCGAGGCCTCGAATAAATCTGTGGAATGGGTGAGGATTTCCGGTTCCGGGTTTAGGCTTTTGGGGAAAAAAAAGGGTTTTGGGGTTTATGAGGTTTAGGGTTTAGGGTCTGGGGTTCCGGGTTTCGGGTGGTTTGGGGTTTTGGGTTCGGGGTTTCAGCGCTTTGATTTGGGGCTTTCGCACCGGAGGGGTAGTATTTAATAGAGCAAGCCATGGCTAACCCCACACCTCACATCCTATACCCCACCCTACACCTTCACCCCATTTCTCAACCCGCCTAAGATTTCAACCTCCCAAAACACCAAAACACAAAGCACCTCCCAAAACCAATACAATAATCCCGAAAACAACGCAACCTACCAAAACTGATACAATTATCCAAAACACAACCCGAAACCCAAAGCGCCTAAACAATACTTAACCTTATCCATAAAATAACCAATATCCTAATGAGGTGTGGGGTCAGCGGCCCTAATAGAAAATCCCGAACAGACCATAACCTTGTCCCTTGAATGACATGACATAGAATAATGATTACTGTGAAGAATATTTATTGGTGTATGTTCCCTTCGTCTTGTTGCTTTTCTCTTCTCAGAATAACTACTGTTCTTTCGTCTATAATTTCAACAATGAGTTTTCCATTCCTTACATAAGTCGTCATCATACAGTTTTCAATATATGGTACATTGTCGGTTAATGTATTCATAACTTTATACTTTATCAAGTTGAGGTCATTATTGATTTTAGTTATTTCCTGTTTGTTTGTATATCCGGATGCTTCTGCCATTAATATACAAGTTCTTAATTCTTTAAATGTTTTTTGTAAAATATGCTTTTTGTAAAATACAATAACTAATATGCCCTGTCTTGGTCGTCAAACTTGATCTCATAATATTCTAATGTCTCTTTCTTTAAAAGCTTAATCTCCTTGTTATTCAATTTCATTAACATGTGCGCTTCTCTTATTCTTGTACGCATCACTATCTTTATCAGTTGGTAAATTAACTTGTTTAGGTGAATTAATCAATTCATCAATCTTCATCAATCTTTTTATCAATGACTTCTAACTTCTCTAAAATCTGTTGACTGCGAATGCGCTTCATTGGTTTGACTACTTCATCATCTACATCACTCATAATACTATATAACAGTTTTAGAGTTAGACTTTCTAAAAAGTTTTTGATACTTTGAGTTTAAATCTTTCTTGTGTATGTATTCATACTGTCTAAGCATCTGCCACATAATTTATTATATTCTTTGCTTTTGTTGAGGTTTTTAAACCTTAAATGAACTCTACATATCTGACAGTTAGGACAGTATCTTATATCACTTATTTCGTATTTGCAAAAACGCTTATCGTTATCAGAAAAAGATACAATAATTTTATCTACATATATTGTCATAAGATAGTTGATTTTACAATGAGTATTATAAAGTTCAATTCCTTAATGCTTTAACGAAACAAATTAAGCATTATCTTATGTGTTCAAGCGAGACTTCCCTTTCTCGCGACCATCCAATGTGAAACCACAAAATGGGGTCGTCTTCTGTAGCTGTCCCTGTCAATATATTTAATCATTCAACTTTTAAATATTCATCCAAAAGTTTTAAATGATGATATTGTCTAAGTTCTTCCACCTGTTTTTCCAAACGAAATAGCCGTTCATCTAATCAAACGCCTTTTTTAAACCCAGCGTTTATGTCTGCTATGCTTTTATTGGTAATCCTTTCCATTTTACTTTCCAAATCTTGTATCATCTGCCATTGTATATGACCGCGGTTGAAATGGTGGTGTTATGCCTCTGTTTCCAAAACCTAATGAGGATGTTTCCAGATCTTCTTCAACAACTGTTCTTCCCATCTCATCGGTTGTCGTCTTTTTGACTTGTGAAATAGCCAAATATATATTCTTTCAAAAACATCTCTATAAATGTCTAACATCATTGATGATAATAATGTTCCTTTTACTGAACTGCACGGCCCAGTCATTATTTGACTAAACGGTAGTCTCGGTGCTACTTCATATTTAGACTGTTTAACATCACATTCTTTCGTATTTGTAGGTTTAACAATAGGAGCAATCACGAATCATACATAGAATTTTTATTTCGTTATTATTATATGAATGGGGTGTCGGCAGACGCCTCGCGAGGCGTTCGCGACTACATAGAGATTATTAATGAGTGAGAAAACATAGAACAAATCATAACGCCGCCTAAATACCGCAGATATTGTTATGATGTGTTAGAGGTGCTGAAAGCAAGTGTTAAGCATTTCAAAATAAAATCGAAATAATGTAAATGAACGATAAACATGAGACCCCTAGACAAACGAATAATATCGGAGGGTTTGAAGTAAGTAAAAGCGGCATTTCTTGTTTTACTTGTAAATGTAGGCGAAATCTCCTTCTATTTCAGTTGATAGTAATTGGTTGCCACCGGCTAGAAAATACGTTCAGTGAAGGTTGGTTTAGAAAAAGTCTTCTGTGACGAGTATATACCAGAAGAATTAGAGAAGGTTATAAAATAACAGCATAAGTCATTGAATACCAGAAGAAGAACGAACACAACAAACCATTTTCAATCCCTATTATTGTTGATGACTTCGTTGATAGTAAAGCATTTTCAAGAAATTCACCTTTACTAAATCAGTTGTATGTTAGAGGAAGACACAACGCAATTAACATCACGCAAAAATTCGATGCTTTAAGTCCAATTATTCGTGCTAATAGTCGTCAATTATTCCTTTTCAGATTAAGAAACTACAAAGAGATTGAGACAATGGTTGAAGAATTAAGCGTAAAATCAACAGCAATATAACCGAAGCACTTTCTAGACTGTCCTGTGTAAATGTATGTTTTAGGTTTAATATACTTGACTAATTCTACACATTTTTTGGTGTCTACTTCTTTCGCATTTTCTTTTTATCTCTTATCTGATGTCTCCGTAGATGCCCCATTAACATGTAATCCGGTGCTTGAAATCTCGCATATATTAGCACCGTTAATAGAATGAAAAATAATACCATCGCTGGATTATCAAACCTTGCCCTTTGACTTCCTGATACATTTGAATGGGTTTTATCTAAATGTCCTAACATGTTAACCTTTGCTTCTGGAATGGATATTTCAGGTGTGCTTCCACTCGTTCCGACGATTAAATTAATTGCTCTATCGAGTGAGGTGTAGGGGGGAGTATAGGATGTGAGGTGTGGGGTTAGCATATGCTTGCTAATATAGGGGCCTAAAAATTAGACTAGGGTTTGGGGGGTATAGTATACTATAACTATACTAAGGAACTCCCCAAAATTGTATAGGTAATTATTAAGGCCCCTATATTAGAGCGTTAGGGTCTGCGTGAGTCGGGGGGTCCCAGTTGAAGGATTTCGATCTCAGCTTTCAGAGGCTCAAGGCCACTGGGCGCAAGCCTTTTTGGATCATGTAGGGGCCTTAATAGTTAGAATAGGGTTTTGGGGGTTCCTTGTTATAATTGTACCTATTCTAATTATTAAGGCCCCTACATGAAAGGGCTGGAGTGCTCAGTCGTCCTTCATCAAACCTGGTGGCAACTTTCGTACGGGAAGCAGAACTCCAGGCTCGACGACGGTCCACAGCAGTTTAGGGTTTAGGGTTTAGGGCATACTTGGAGGATCATGGGACTTAGTAAGTAAATAAGTAAAGTTATAGGTACCTTAATTGGGGGGTTTATACCTAGTTATAGTACTTACCTTATCTATAACCCTAGTTACTAAGTCCTATGATCCTCTAAGTAGGCATAGGCGTACGAAAGAGCTCAGGTGTGGTAATCGCAGGTACGGTTTGAATGTAATCTTGGGTGAACTCATAGGGACCCTTAGGGGGGTAGGGGGGAGGGGGGTAGGGCACTATACTTCCGTAAATAGGCCTTATTAGGTCCTTACTATGGGCATTAAGGCCCCCTACCCCCCCTCCCCCTACCCCCCTAAGGGTCCCTATGATGAACCGTTTCGAGATTGCCCTCAAACCGGAGGTTGAGATGCATGTGGGGGCAAGAATAATAGCTCCCTCATCGTCCCCTGGTAGTACCCCCTATATAGGAACCCTACACTGTCAAAGAAACCCCTACACAGATCCCGCCAGGCCTCCCGTTGCCAGCATAACGGCGCTCGTCTTTGCGGCCATGGTGTTACTTTGCCCCTGGATCCGCCCCCACTACGATGGGAAAACTTGCAAGCAGAAAGCCACACGGTGCCGGGGAGGCGAGCACAAAGAGCACCAGCAGATAGTAGTCGTACAAGCAGGGAGGCGGTAGCAGTAGTCGTCGTCGTAGTAGTAGTGGTAGTGGTACGGGTAGTAGTAGTAGTAGTAGTAGTAGTAGTAGTAGTAGTAGTAGCAGTAGTAGTAGTAGTAGTAGTGGTGGTAGTAGTAGTGGTAGTAGTGGTGGTCGAAGCAGTGGAAGTAGTGGCAGTAGCAAAAGTGTAGAGTAGTAGTAGAACTGGTAGTAGGGCAGGGTGAACGTTGGCACGAAGAGGACTGGGCAGCATCTCGTTGTCTAAGACCTGAAGCCTTCTTATTCCAAGCGTCAAACTCCGACCCTGAAACTCACAATAATAATAATAACAATAATATATATATATACACCATAATAATACTATATAATAATAATAATAATCACTTCCCCAGCCCACACATGTGGTGCCCCTCTTTTGACTCTCAAGCAAGAGGTCACGACCGGGTCTCACATGCTTCAGCGCACCTGCAGAGGTTTGGCTTGCTAGCGGTTCCTTCCTAGTGTCGGGGGCGCTCTGGTCTCGAACCGCCTGCCATAACCCGTACACCCTAAACCAGGCCAACATACGCATGCAAGTGGCGAAAAAAATCAAACCACCCGCGTTCTAATCTGAACTAAACCAATCTGCTAAACCAATCACAACAACCCAGAACCCCGAACAGAGAACCTGAATCTCGAACCTGGATTCCTCTTCTAGGCTGTCTTTGGCATCCAGCTTAACATTTCAGAAACCCTTTTTGCAAACAATATGAACCCTACGCCCTAGACCCCAAACCCTGAAACCTGAACCTTAAACTCCCTAAAACCCCCAACTCCTGAACCCTGAACTTTCACTCTAAGGCCACAGCGGCAGTCCCTGCGACAAAACCCTCAGAGAGTCCACATTGCTCGAGCCTTCTTGGTGTGCAGGTCCTGTGATTTTGTGGGTTTGGTGTTAGGGTTTAGGGTTTAGGATTCCTTAGGTTTTAAGGTTTTTTTGCTATGGCCGCGCGCGCGCGTGTGTCTGCGCGCTGTGGCGCCAGCCCGAAGGGCTTAGGGTTTAGAGAGGTTTCGGGTTGAGAGTTCAGGGTTTAGGGTTTAGGGTTCAGTGTCTAGTGCTTGAGGCTCGAGGTTTTGAGTTCAGCCGAATTCCAGATCCCATGCCCTGAACATGTCCTACGGGTCTTGTAAGTGTCGTGTACAGGTTTTCGAGGGCTGCATTGCATTCTAAGTATACAGGTTTTTCAGGGATGTTACCTACAGGCATCTCGGAACGACTCTCAGAGACTATCCTGTCATTGATAGGAACCTGCATTCTGGACAAGCCCTAAACCCTAAACCCCAAACCGTGAACCCTGAAGTGAGGCTGACAGAAGCCCGGTACTTCGGATCATATACGTTTCAAAAGGAATAACTACAGGCAGAACCTTACACCCTGAATCAAAAACCGTAAACGCTGAACCACAAAATCCCAAGAAATCTACACCCCGCTAGAATCCTTGCGGCAACCTGTGGAACCGAAACTAAACCCCGTAACCCCCAAACCCGAAACTCAAACCCTGCATATTCCGTCCGGCAAGTCTTCGGCTTCGCTTCCCGGAGTGCAGCACTCGGCATCCGTGCTTCCAGGGCCTTGGCACCAGAGAGAAACAAACCTGAAAAAGAGTAGTAGAGCTTGGAGACTTCGTGTTCCTGAAGCCTAGACCGGACCCTAAGCCCTTAATTCAGGTTTCTGTGGGGTTTGAAGTCTCTGGGGTCTCGGGGTTCAGGGTTTGATGTAACCCACGAAAGACAGGAGGTCCTCGTTCTACAAACGCACCGCTCATCTCGAAAAATCCATCTACCCTCATCCGAAGCACCAGCGCACCGCAAACCGGAAAGGCGTTAGCAGTCCAAGCCAAACACCAAGCCCTGCAGCCTCCAGCGCAAAAAAGCCCTGCACTTAAACCTTCGACCATTCCCCAAGCTCCTGGCGAGTTCCTGCCTCTGGCTTCTTCACCCAGCCTTGGTCTGATTCGCAGTTCGGGAACCCAGAGATCCCAATACCCCTTAATTAAGGAATATACCTTAAATTATAATAGGATCCCTAATATGACTTATGGTATATTCCTTAATTAAGGGGCATTGGGATCTCGGGGAATTAGACTTTTGGGTTTGCGCCCCTCGGAGCCCGAAGCGCCTCAGACGGACGTTCGTGACCGGCAGTAAGTCTCAGTGGTGCATGTAGGTGCCAAATTCGGGCTGAGGCCGTTTTAGGGTTTAGGGCCGGGTTTAGGGATCAGGGTTTAGGGTTTACGGGTTTAGGGGTTTAGGGCTCTTCCCTGAGAATTGCTAGTAGGGCCTGAGATTGAGGGCCAAAGGAGACCTCGACATCTGACAGTTCGGGGTTTAGTGGCACCTACATCTGCTTCAAGACACTTCACTCGTGGGAAAACGGCGCCACAAGAGCCCGCAAAACCGAACCTCGATTATCATCCAGAACTACGAGTTCAAAATTTGGCACTATCGAACCCCTAGCCCCAAAAACTGATCCAAACGTCTGGGGGGTTGGGGTTTGAGGTTTAGGGTTTGGGGCGCTTGTAGGAAGCACTGTTCGCTGCTAAACCCACGAGAGCAGCCACGTAGCCGGCACCAACGCAGCAGTAGTCAGAGCACCACAGCTGGTCATAGCATTCCTGAACAAGTAGCAACGCTAGTCCTTTTGGGGATCCTTAACAGAGGTATAGTTAGTTAAAGTATGCAGCATTCCTGTCCTTTTTGCAGCCAGTTGTTTTGGCATGACTTGGATGTTGGAGCATCCCCTGCAGCTCAAAGGCTTGGGCTAAGCTTTACAGTTTAGGCTTGGAGTTCAGGATCTAGGGGCGAATAGACCCTAAACCGTAACCCTAAACCCCAGACCCCAAACCCTAAATCCCAAACCCTAAACCCCTGCACCCGCAACCCGAAGCCCGAAACCCGAAGCCGCCGAACCCAAAGCCCTACACCATAAATCTGCCTAAATCGGGAGCTCAGAATCTACGGACTCAAGCGGCTCAAGATTCACAAGGTTACGGTCTTAGAGTTTTACGGCTCAGGGTTGTTAGGTTTCGGGCTTTGGCGAGTCTGGGGCAACTAGATTTGGGCTGTACTGCTGGAGTTTGCGCAAGTCCCAGCACACGGAGCCTGCAAGTGGGAAGCCCGACAAAGCCGTACAGAACAAACACCTTACAAAGCCCTTATATAAACAGGAGAGAGTCTGAACCCGAGCCATCCCGGCAGCTGAGGCTATTAACCTCAAAACCCCAAAACCCTAAACCCCAAACCCCAAAACCCCAAATCCTCAACCCGACTCCCCCCCCCCGGGAACCAAGGAGTTCCAAGGCTCTACATCGGTGCTTCCCTGGGCGTTCTTCTGGGGCTTCCTCTTCCACCTGGGTTGGTGATATATATATATATATATATACATATGTATACATACATAATTGTCTATCTAGTTTATAGCATTGGCATATACTATATGGATCCGTCTTTCTAGTGCTTTGGGAGTGTATGTAGGGGTTCGGGCTTCAGGTTTACACCCACATCCGAAGCTCTGTGGGGTTTCAGGGGGACTGGGGAGCTTAAGCATACTTTGCGATCTTAAGTCGCCCAATCACTGGCTCAAATCGTTTATGGCATATTTTCGGGTGTAGGGTTTGAGGTTTAGGGCTGAGGTCAGTGAAAGATGATTTCGCTGGAAGCTGCTGTTGGAAGGTGCACGACAACATACGGAGATCGTAGCTTGTTACCCATTAGTTGCTGTTTAGGATGTGTCCCATCACCGCAAGACAGCGGCCAGATCCATCAAGTCTGCAGCAGATGCGCTGCCGGAATCCCCAGGAAGCCCAAAGCATGAGGATGTAGACTACCACCTCAACCCACCGTAGACTGTAGGTCACTAAGGCTGAAGTCCAGGCTCTACCCGCGGAATTTCTGGGGCCCGAAGGCGTAACAGCCCAGTCACTGCGTGGGGGTGGAGGTGGTGTACTGGCTGCAGTACTTCGGCACGCAGCACTCCTGCAAACCGTTCCATGAAAGTGGGGTCCATGCTGCAAGGCCCCATACGGTCTGGGTCAGGCATCCCGCAACTTGAAAAAAAACGCTATGCAAAAGAACGGGAGTTGCTCTCACGCATGAAACGCATACTCAAAGCCGGCAAGGAAGCTGGAAGGATTGGGGAGCAGCACGTGTCTAGCCAAAGGAAACTGCGAGGAATTCTCGATATTACGAGTACCTTCTGCAGGGTGGTGCTGCCAAGGTCGGCATCGGGGTTACTTCCTCTGAATGCAGGGGCCATCAACCACCAGCCCGGAACCTCCCCGAGCAGGGTCGTACATTGAATTTCTATGGCCGTACCTAATTGCTAAGACACCTCGAATTTCGGATTTTCATGGACTGCGGTCGATGCCATCACACGTTGGCCATCTCGGCCGTTTGGCGATGCGACCATCAGAGAAGCAGTGTCGCCGCTTGTTGCTTGGGTCCCTGTCCAAGCTGGCCGCCTGAAGTAACCGCGTGACTTCAATGTGGCCGCTCGCAGATGCGATCATCAGGGCTGTGAAGCCGTCTGTGTTGGCCAAGTTCGTGTCGGCACCGGCATCCAGCAGCAAACGCACCACTTCCACATGGCCGCTGTCACATGCCATCATTAGGGCAGTGAAGCCATCATTGTGGGCCAAGCTCGTGTCGGCACCGGCAGCTAGCAGCAAGCGCACGACTTCAATGTGGCCGTTGAAAGCTGCCAGCATCAGGGCAGTGAAGCCGCTGTTGTTGGTCAAGTTCTTATCGGCACCGGTATCCAGCAGCAAACGCACGACTTCCACGTGGCCGTTGTCAGATGCCATCATTAGGGCAGTGAAGCCATCATTGTGGGCCAAGCTCGTGTCGGCACCGCCAGCTAGCAGCAAGCGCACGACTTCAACGTGGCCGCTGAAAGCTGCCAGCATCAGGGCAGTGAAGCCGCTGTTGTTGGTCAAGTTCTTGTGGGCACCGGAATCCAGCAGCAAATGCACGACTTCAACATGGCCGGCGAGAGATGCCTGCATCAGAGCAGTGCAACCATTGTCGGCAGCCAAGTTCTTGTCGGCACCGGCATCCAGCAGCAAACGCACAATGTCTTCATTGCCAGTCTTCGATGCCTGCATCAGGGCAGTGAAGCAACCATTGCCGGCCAAGTTCTTGTCGGCACCAGCCTGCAGCAGCAATTGGGCAACCTCCACATGGCCTTTCAAAGCAGCTTCTGTCAGGGCAGTGGCACCACTGACACTGAAGGCTGAGTTCGGGCCGGCACCGGCACCTAAAAGCAAATGCACGACTTCAATGTGGCCGTGCCCAGATGCCATCATCAGGGCAGTGAAGCCGTCATCGTGGGCCAAGCTCGTGTCGACACCGGCATCTAGCAGCAAACGCACCACTTCAACGTGGCCGTTGAAAGATGCTAGCATCAGGGCAGTGAAGCCGCTGTTGTTGGTCAAGTTCTTGTCGTCACCGGCCTCCAGCAGCAACCGCACGACTTCAACATGGCCATCGAGAGATGCCAGCATTAAGGCAGTGAAGCCGCTATTGTCGGCCATTTTCCTGTCGGCACCAGATTCCAGCAGCAAATGCACGACTTGCACTAAGCCGCTCCGACATGCCAGCATCAGGGCACTGCAGCCACTATTGTTGGTCAAGTTCTTGTCATCACCGGCAGCATCCAGCAGCAACCGCACGACTTCAGCGTCGCCGTCGAGAGATGCCAGCATCAGGGCAGTGAAGCCGTCTTGGTTGGCCAAGTTCCTGTCGGCACCAGCATCCAGCAGCACACGTGCGACTTGCACACAGCCGCTCCGACATGCCAACATCAGCGCACTGCTGCCACTTTTGCTGGCCAAGTTCCTGTCGGCACCGGCATCCAGCAGCAAACGCACGACCGCCACGTGGCCGTCGAGAGATGCCAGCATCAGGGGAGTGAAGCTGGAATTGTCGGCAAAGTTCTTGTCGGCACCGGCCTCCAGCAGCAAACGCACGACCTCCGCGTGACCTTTTCGAGATGCTGCCATCAGCGCAGTGAAGCCGTCAGTGTCAGCGAAGTTCGCGTCGGCACCGGAATCAATGAGCAAACGCGCAACTTCAAGGTGGCCGGCGAGAGATACCAGCATCAGGGCAGTGATGCCTTTATTGTCGGCCAGGTTCTTGCCGGCACCGGCGTCCAGCAGCAAACACACAACCTCCGCGTGACCTTTTCGAGATGCTGCCATCAGCGCAGTGAAGCCGTCAGTGTCGGCCAAGTCCGTGTCGGCCCCGGCATCCAGCAGCAAACGCACGACTTCCACGTGGCCGTGCCCAGATGCCATCATCAGGGCGGTGAAGCCGCTGTTGTTGGCCAAGTTCCTGTTGGCACCGGCATCCAGTAGGAAACGCACGACTTCAACGTGGCCGTCGACAGATGCCAGCATCAAGGCAGTAAAGCCATTATTGTTGGCCAAGTCCTTTTCGGCACCGGCATCCAGCAGCAAATGCGCAACTGCAACGTGGCCACTCCCAGATGCCATCATGAGGGCAGTGAAGCCATCATTGTGGGCCAAGTTCGTGTCGGCACCGGCATCCAGCAGCATATGAGCAACTTCAATGTGGCCGTCGAGAGATGCTAACATTAGGGCGGTGTAGCCATTGTTGTTTGCCAAGTTCCTGTTGGCACCGGCATCCAGCAGCAAATGCGCAACTGCAACGTGGCCGTCGAGAGATGCCAGCATCAGGGCAGTGAAGCCGCTATTGTCGGCCATGTTCTTGTCGGCACCGGCCTCCAGCAGCAAAGGCACAACCTCCACCTGGCCATTTTGAGATGCTGCCATCAGTGCAGTGAAGCCGTCCTTGTCGGCTATGTCTGGGTGCGGAGGCTGCTGCAAAATGGCCTCGACCTGCTTAATCTGAGTGTAGGGAACTTATGCTCATTGTCTCAAGGGAAAAAGCGGGATCATTTGTATGATGGTTCAGGGTGCGGTGGGACCCTTTGCCCAGACAAGCCTTGGACACGGAGCCGTTGGAAGAGGCAGTCGCCAGCTCCGCTTGTGTCTCGGAGGTCAGGTCATATGGAAGCAAGACCAGCTGCAGTTCCATGGGCGAGTCCAGAAGGGCAGAATCATTTAAAGGATCGCCGCAGAGAAACAGTTTTTGCCTGAATCGCGTGGGCTGGCGGTGTTTGCGATTCAGTTCTTGCTTTAGTGCTTTCACATCACTCAACTCCTCCAGCGAAAATCTCGCCACCTCTTCCCCTGACAGCATCCACGTGATGCGCAGCATGTGGGTGAAACAGAGAGACGGCTGACGGCTGATACCTAATAACACTTGTTACAACACTCCTGCAAGGGCATACGAGAAGGACGTAGACTGGAAGGGGCAAGCTGTGCTTAAGCAACGGAATGCACCCAAAACACTATTCAGATCAGCAAGAACATTCCCGTTTGTCTCGGCATAATTAGACTCTAATATACCCCAGAGCCTTAGTCGAATTATTCCTAGTTTCGGGAACGCATGCTAATTGCCGTAGGGTGTCGGGGTCTAGGGAGGTTGTACCCATGAAAAAAGGGCTGAGGAGCTTTCTTTGTGTCTTCCTGGCCAGTGCCCAACGCCCGGAACCCGAAACTGCCCCCCGACGTCGAGTCCTCGTTGGTGCTTCCCTGCCACTTGTACCTGTGCAGACCATCTCTTATTTGGGAGTTTCAGAAGATTGCGGGGTACCTTATTTGGGGGTCCTTATGATAAGGATCCTATCTAGGGTACTATATTAGGGTCCCCTATTTTTGGAAACTCCCATTTGGAGGCTGAAGAAGGAGAAGAGTGTGTGCGTTGGATGGAGTTGTTCAGGACTGGGGTCCTAGGGTTAAGGGCATAGTCCCTTCTCAGTATGGCGGAGTGTTCGGCTCTTTCGGATTTCAAGAGCTTCAGTTTAGATTCTTAACCAGGCCACAAAACCCCAAACCCTTAAACCCAAAACCCTGAGGCACTATATTCTAGATGCCGAGGCCCCGTGAAGTTTCGAAAAGCTTCATAGATTGCAAACTTTAGGCTTTGGGGCTTGCAGGGCTTTTGGTTGACTAGACTATGATCCACTCCGAAAACCCCTACTCTAATTATTCAGGCGCCCAAACATCGCCAGTCAAGCGGCGCATTCGTGTCGACCTTCTTGTACCACATGGTTCCGTCACCGTCGCCATCGTCGTCGGTGTCGCAGGTGAAGTCCCCACCTTCTGAATAAAAGGATAAGGCCGACAACCCCACCATTCCGCGTCATGGCAGGGCCCAAGCTCTAAACCCCAAAACCCACAACCGTTGGGAAACCTTCGAAACGGAAGCCACCCGCTCCGGTACGACGCGATCCTTCCGAAACACTCAACCCCAGGAACCCGAAGTCCGAGGCACCACTCGGGAGAAAGCATCGCTGTAGGGTTTAGGATTTAGGGTTTAGGGTTTAGGATTTAGGGTTTAGGGTTTAGGATTTAGGGTTTAGGGTTTAGGATTTAGGGTTTAGGGTTTAGGGTTGAGGGTTGAGGGCTGTGTAAGACCATGAAAGCAGTCGCCAAGTCGCAGTAAGTGGGCTCGCAGCATTGAGCCATGGTGCTTCCCTGGAGGGTATCCAGGCCGTCCTCACAGGAAGAGCTCCTAAAACTCGCTTTTAGCGTTTGGGGCCGTTTGGGGGCTTGGGGTTTTGGGTCTTGGCTTCCTTGCGGGGGCATGCGAACAAGGTTTTTGTGTATATCATACTATAACCCTAAACCCGATAGTTAGGAAACCTAAAGAATGCGATGTTAGGTCTCATGGCTGATCCAAGGAGTCCCTTGTAGAAGAGCGGTCCTTTCCCTTCCACATGGTGCTGGGATTGCCTCAGACGGTGAAGGTTCAGGATTTGGGGTTCAGGGTTTAGGGTTGGGCGCGTTTAGGGTTTAAGGTTTAGGGTTTACAGTTTAGGGTTCAGGGTTTAGGGGTGTCGGGATTTGGTTTTAAAGTTCAGGATTTAGGGTCCCGGGTCCTCAAAGCTTAAGGTATGTGGCATAGGGTTGAGGATACCAAAATCTTTAGGCTCTGGGTTGTAGGGTTCAGGATCACGGGTTCAGGGCTTCGTTCAGAATCGCGTCGCAGCTCAGACTTGATTACGGCCGAAGTTGGCTGCACAACAACCCTTCTCTGCAGGGAGCTCCTGGATGCCTGCAGAACCACGCATGAGGGAAATCACGCAGGGGCCTTCATAGTTAGGCTAAGGATTTTGGACATATTAAAGTATATGATATTTATTATTAGAATGTGGGGACTATAAGGTCGTGATACTCCTACAAAAATGATATTACTACTTTGTAGACACGCCCCTAGACTACCGTTGGCAGCTTTGATGTCTCCGGCTGAGGCAACAGTCTGAAACATGAGCCGAGCCCCCGAAGTCCAAACCCAAACCGGGTTCAGGGTTTTTGGTTTAGGGTTTTGGCGTTTTGGGGTCTCCTTTTTGGGTTTTGGAAAGACAGAACCCCCAACCCAAAGCCCCCAATCCCTCAAGGATGACTATTTCAAAACTGCTGCAGGCCAGGGGCAGATCTCAGGCCGGCAGATAAGCTTCTCGCAGCATTCCTGCAGCAGGTCTCACGATATACCATTCGAGATCTAATGTGGGACCTTCATGGGTGTAAATGTGTTTCTGGGGTATCGTATGACTATACTGATAATCAGGAACTCCAAGAAAATATCATTGGTGACTATTTCGAGATACCCGACTCGGGCTATCAATGAGTTGTCTCCTCCAAACGGAACTCCGCAACGCCGCAGCGAGCCCTACAAAGAGCTCTGATGGGACTCAGGTTGAGGCCTCAATGGCTTTTGTTAGGGGGTGGATGCTGCACCAATTCGCGGCCTGCAGGGCCCATAAGGTTTAGGGTTTAGGGTTTAGGGCAACACTTGCCAGCAAAAAGTCAAAGTATTCAATTCAGAGCACCCGGGATTCCAAAGCCCGAGAATCCCGCAGCCCCGCCTCATCGGAGCTGCCCCGGCGGTCGATGTTGCTTGGGCCAAGCCTGGAAAAGCTCTTGGGGAGTTTGCTCATAGAGGGGCCTTAATACCTACGAATATAGAATGCTGAGGTATGTCATCATAGAGTCACGGAACCATGAGGAATGCTACTAATTATTTGGGCCCCAAATTGCTGTGGAGACGTATTGGCTGGGTCTTTTTGGAACCCTTGAGGCTCCCTACGAACAATCAAGGAAGCCTCAAAGAAGCCTTAAGGGAACGCTTCTAGGGTTTAGGGTTTAGGTTTTAGGGTTTGAGAAGGTTTTCCTGGTGGTCAGTTCGGGGAGCCCTCCCGAAGCTCTAGGATGCTTGTAACACTGTCCCACCACCCTAAAGCCTAAAGTCGCAAGGCTAGCGGGGCTGCTCTTGGCTTCGGTGATATTGGCTGCGCCCGTCTTGTTTCCGTTGAGTGTGCCTCTCTCTCTATATATGTATATATATATATATATACATATACATATATATATATATATATTGATTGATATATATATATTGATATTTATATTTCTTCATTTATTTATTTATACACACACTCTAAGCCCGAGACCCTGTTCAAGAAATCCCTACGAGGTGTCTGAGGACCCGGCTGGTCAGAGAAATGGATCCACCTCGGCACCGTGAAGAACAAAAAAATGGAATGCACGAAATGCTCTGGACTCTTGGGGTTCCTTGAAATGGGTCTATAAGGGTTACTATCAGGGATCTATAAGGGTAGTATAATAGAGTAGGAACCTGATTAAGAAACCCTGGGCCTATAACCCCAAAATAGTGATTCATATAAGGAACCAATAAAGGCCCAAGGTTTCTGAATCAGGTTCTTACATTAGACTCTACAGGCTCCACAAGCCCCTGAAGCTGAGGGTTTAATGCTTTTTTTGAACTCCTGGGTTTACCTCACCCAAAACACCAAACCTCACACTCCTAACGATGGTTGAGTGTGGCTTCTGATGAGTCAAGATGTGCCGCCATCTTGCCTTCGCAGCCGCCTAAAGGGGCTGCCATGTACGGTAAGGGTCGAGGTTCACAGCTTTGCGGCTTTAGTTCAAGGCTTTATAGCGGGGGGCAGTGGCTACCTTGCGAGAAACCCATGAACCTCCAAGTAGGAGTTAGAGCGGGGGTGGAGCTTCAAGCACTCCTCGTCCTCTGACCCTAAATTCCAAGCCTTGGGCGGTGTCAGGTCGAGCCTTTGAGCGAAGCAAACTCAAGAGCCCAAAGTCCAACTGTCAAAGAGGCCACGAACTGTGACCCACAACCTTTGCAGACTTTGATGAAGGAAACCACCTCGTCGTGATCACACGGGCCTAGCTGCTGCCCAAAACATCCGTTGAACCCCCTAACCCCTAGACCGAAAAGACCCTGAAACCCCAAACCCCTGCACCACATCCTCAACTCGAAGCACTTCTCTTCCCTGGGACCAGCACTTGGTGGGGTCGGAGCACTTGTAGTCTTTGCAGAACTTGTCTTCACAGCACTCCTCTCTCGCTGCTGCTGTTGGGCCATAGGTCTTGGGGTTTTGGGGTTTAGGGTTTAGGTTTAGGGTTTAGGTTTAGGTTTAGGGTTTAGGGTTTAGGGTTTAGGGTTTAGGGTTAGACTTCGTGTGTGAGTTTCATGGCCACTTGCAACCATCAAGGAAGGTTTGGGTTCAGGATGTAGGGCTAAGAGCCCTCCATGCGTTACAAAGATCCTCCTCCACGAACTATGGCACTGCTGCTAGTCTCTACAGCACGCAAAGGTACTGTCGACCATAAACATTGCGCCCGACCCGAAGCCCTCATCCCAGACCCTATCGCCTAGGAATCTACAGCCCATGAAGCGAAAGAAACGAGCTTTTTTTTGACGCGTGAACAAAGTACTTCACATAAATTTCACCCAGACTCCGAAGCCCTAGGCCCTAAACTAGAAATGAACAAGCGAACTTCGACTCTCCGATCTCTGAACCCGCTCATCCCTACGCCGCCTCGTCCGTGGAGCCGCGGCGCTCTTCGGGTTTCACCTTTTTCTGCTTCTTGTCACCTGGAGCGCTACAATCCCTCGAGCTCTCCACAACAAACCAGCAACCTACTTCCTTTGGGACCTTAAAGAGGGACCCTAATTTAGAGAACTCCGCAAAATCCTGAACCTGAAACCTGGGAGACGCAAGAAGACATCTGCAGCTCCTGGGAGCCCGGGCTTTTGCACTCGTAGGCGCTGCAGTACAAGGGCTCACAGCACTCCTCCTCGGTGGAGCCTCGGTATCAGGCTTTGGGGTTTAGGGTTTAGGGTTCAGGGAAGAAAAGGGTCCCGGGTTTAAAGTTTAGGGTCTAGAGGTTTAAGGTTTGAGGTTTAGGGTTTAGGGCTTTTCTGTTTCAAGGCTGCAGAGTTGCTAGAAAGGTCACCCAAAGACTACTGGAGGGGTGGCTTTGTTCGGCTTAGGGTTTAGGAACTAGAAATTTTACGTCTAAAACTTCAGGATAGTGGATCCGGATGCTGGGATCAGGATTTAGGGTGTAGGGTTGAGGGTGTAGGGTTTAGGGTTTAGGGTCTAGGGTGTAGGGTTTGCGGTTTAGGGTGTTTTTTGCTGCTCGGTCTTCCAATGCTCAACGAATGCTTTAGGGGAAGATCTGGTGTCCTAGTCCCAAAACCTGAAACCAGAGTTCCCCCTAAACGGTACTTGGAGGGGTAGGGGGACTTAGTAAGTAGGTAGTAGGTAGACTTACAAGTACCTTAAAAGGGATCCTAACCCTCAACCCTAAACCCTAAACCCTACCCCCTAAACCCTAAACCTGATTGAGGTTATGAGACTGATAAGTCTCGCGAATAGCTACTTACTAAGTCCCCCGACCCTCCAAGTATAGAACCTCCATAGTACCCTTTTCTAAACGGAAACCCCTTTATGGTAGCCGTTATGGACAACTTTTAATGGCAACCTTCATAGTACCCTCCAGAGAAACCCTGAGTATGATTAGTAATCCTCACTTACAGTAGCCTCAAAATGACGCTCTTTTTGTGAGTAGTAACCCTTGAAGCCCATGTTTCGACTAGTAACCCTCATAGTACCCTTTAAGTACGCGGTCACCCTCACCATAAACCAGTAAGCCTTTTTAGCAATCGGCCCAGGCACCTGCCAGCACCCCATCCTGATCCGAAGGCGCCTTGGGCTTCGTCTTGGTGTTGTTAGGGCAGCCTTGGCAAGCGCAGAATGTTTTTTAGGGTTGAGGGTTTAGGATGGTTTAGGGTTTAGGGCACGCAGAACATCTCCGGACTCTGGGGAGCGAGAGCTCAGGTTTCAGAGGTCGGGTGTTCTTTGGGTTTGGGGTTTCGGCACTCTAGAGTGTAGTGTTGTACAGTGCATTACATTAAAAGTATGTTGTCTTATACTGGTTGGTTCTGTTCGGGTGTCATCCTGCATCATATTATAGTAAAGTATAGTCTGGTATAGTATGGTATATCCTTCTCAATAACGACACCTGCAAGCGAAGCAAAAGGCTCTTCGTGTGGGCCACCTCAAGCCCTGAACCACAAACTGCTACTTCCCACACTCCCTGCTTCCTCATCCCCAAATCCTCATCTACACCCTTAACCCTGAATCCAGTACCTAACACCTAAACTCTAAACCCTCAACCCGAATCCCCAGATTCCATAGCCTTACCCGAAACCCCATAAAACCCGAAACCCGAAACCCGAAAGCCCAAACCCGAAACCCTAAAGCACTAAAACCCTACACCCGCAACCCGAAAACCCCCTTGAACCCCAAAGTGTCGATCTTCACACCACGCTGCTGAAGTCGGAGCAGAGCTTGGGCTCACCTTGGGCCAAGTCGGCTGTCTTATATGTCATATATTATGCATTGCATCTTATACTACATATAGTTTTGATATTCTAGGTTCTATATTATCTGCTGTACACCCAAAGGTAAACTCGGAATCCGACTCTCAGCTCTAGATGCCTACAAACCCAAGCTCCACTGGCAAGCCTTCCATCTTGAGGCCTGCAAAACCCTCGGAATTCACACATCCATCCGCGGCGAGCCCAAAGCAAAAACTACGTAGATCTGCCGAGTGAAAGGAAAGGAAAAGGTAGAAAACGAAAGAAGACATGAAGCAGCGAGATGAACTAATAGAAACGCCTTGATAATAGGAATTGGGTTTGGGTGTTAAAGTGTAGTATATTCATAATCAGGAGCTCGAAGGAATCATATGGGTAATTCTTCCGAAGCCTACCCTAAACTCTAAACCCTGAACCCTGAACCCTAAACCTACAGTAGCGAATGAGGACTGACTGCCGCTGAGACACAGCAGTCTTTCAGGTGGACGCCGCGGATCGAGGAAGCCTTGTCCTGCTGCAGGGGCGGTTTAGGGTTTTGGGAGTTAGGGTTTCGGGCTGAGGGTTTATGCAATCGGTCATGCGGACTGTCACGAAGCGAAACACTTGGCGACTACATGGATGCCAATTAAGAATTAACTTCAGTCAGCCATCACTTGCCTGTCTGCGGGCACAAGTTTGGCTGGCTGAGGGTTTAGGGTTTTGGGCCTACTTCTGTATGCCCAGTGGTCGAACACGTGAGACAGCCACACATTATGGAATGGAACACTCAAAGTAGGAAACCCGAAGTCCTACTTCTTCAGGGTTTACTTGCGGCCCAAAAGACCTACATTTTTGAGGAACTCTATATAGAAACCGTGATAAAGAACCCCAGAAAAGATACATCTTACTTACTGGGATCCCGGGTTGCTTGGGGATGCCTCTTCGGGCAACTCCTCTTGAAAAATGCCAGACACTTATAGTATACCAATATACTAATATTCGAACATACGAATATACGAATATACTAATGTACGAATATACTAATGTACGAATATACTAGTAGATTGGTATAGTAGTATAGTAGTAGGCAATAGACCCCGAAGCCCCTTTCTAACCATTCAGGCCCCTCAGGCTTAGGGCCCTCAACAAAAACCCAAAAACCCAAAAACAACAAACAATAAACATAAAACCATGTAAAGAAACAAGCCCAAAATCTCTACCAAAAAATCCCGGAAAATCAGAAAAAAAATCTCTAAAAAGCTTGAACCCCAAGCTCTCAGCCCTTCTGCCAAAACGGCCCCCCCCCCCCCCCCCGATGGGGCCTTCACAGCTTCCAACACGAAAACTCTCTCTTTCTTCAGCCTTACACTCAACACATCTCACGCGTGTCTCGCNCCCCCCCCCCCCCCCCCCCAGAGGCGGGGGCCTTGAGCTTCCAAAGGCTCTGCATTTCCTTCCTTTGCCGCCGAAGGCAAACCCTTAAGGGTTTGGGCTGGTTTAGGGCTCTGTGTTTTCTTTTTTGAGCTCCTTTTTGCGCCTGCCCCTAGGTCAGCATCTGCAAGGCACATGTGGGCTCTGTGTTTAGAGTTTAAGGTTTAGGGTTTGGGCTGGTTTAGGGCTCTGTGTTTAGAGTTTTAAGGTTTAGGGTTTAGGGTTCAGGGGTTTAGGGTTTAGGGTTTAGGGGTTCAGGGGTTCAGGGGTTCAGGGGTATAGGGTTCTGCTGAGGGCCGAGGGCTGCACACCCATGTGTTCATAGAAAGGAATCCTAAACTTTCGATTCGAGTTTTAGGATTCAAGGCTTTGGGGTTTAGGGTTTCTCAGAGTTTCGGGTACGAAAAAAAATGCGGGCGTGCAGGGTTGGTCTCAGCTTCATCACTTCCACACTTACGGTCCGGGCTTCCGCTAAGACCCGCGCCTCAGGTTGGAGAGAGACTAAGCTTAGTGGCTTGTGAATGTAAATCTAGGGGGGTGCTATAAGCCTGCAGGGAGTTTAAGGGAATGTAATTCGACGGATGCGTAGTCTGTGTAGTATCTCCGAACGACACTCCGGCGTCTAACTACACTCAGGGGCGAAACTCACAAGACCTGCCTTCACCCCATGGAATTGACAAAACCCCAAACCGCGTTGGAAGACTGGTTTAGGAGGTTATCCACACGGCAAAGTTGATTGGAAGAAGCATGAAGTACGTACTTCTGAGGTCACTTTCAAGACTTGCCGTTCGGTGAGACGATGAGCAGAAGATCCGAAGGCATCCGACTCGAACTCTTACTGGCTTGGGCAAGCAGGTAAGCCCGAACAGACCAAATTCCTTCGGCCCAGCACAGGTCTCTCCACCATGCAAACCCGAAGCTTGTGGTTACCCGGCTTTCCCGGGCTCAGCCGAAGCTTGCTGAGAGCCCCGCGGGATCTTGAACTCGTCGCAGTGGTGCTCCTCGCAGCACTCCACATCGCCTCCGGGCCAAGCTTTCGAGAAGGTAGACGGCAAAGAAGCGCACGGTTTCGTCGTTCTGAGTTGGGGGGGGGGGAAGGAACAAAACCTGAAGCCTCAAGGTCCTCTAAAACGCTGGGCTCAAGACTTCCCTCGCCGAGTGGCTCCAGCCCTTGCGGGTCACGTTTTTGCCCGTCAGCTGGTCGGTGACGGTCATGGTCCTCTTCGTCCTCAGGAGTGGGAGTCAGGCCTGTTTGGAGGATCATGAGACTTCTAGTAAGTAAGGTTATAAATACTTAAATTGGAGTTATAAGTAGTTATACATTTATAAATATTGTTAGTTTACTACTCTAAGTCCCATGATCCTCTAAGCAGGGGTTGAAGGTTCAGCTTGAGGAAGACATAGTCCCTGTCTTTGCTCACCAGATCCGAAGCCTCTTGCGTGGGGGCTTTACTACAGTCATCTTTGCTATTTGGGTTTAAGGTTTAGACGCTTAGGGTTTTAGGGTTTAGAGTTTTAGGCTTAGGGTTTAGGGGTTTAGGGGTTTAGGGGTTTAGGGGTTTAGGGTGGCCTCTGACCTTTGATGCCGGTTGAAAAGACTGCAACAGCCCATGGAATGACACAACACCGACGCTCACGTCATGCTTCGAATCGCCCCGAAAGGAAACCCGAAGTGCTGTCGTCCTGGATGCCTGCCATGTGCCCTGGGCCCTACATCCTGAACCCCGAACACCGAGTCACGGGACCCAAAGCCGCGACCGCAACAGAGAGTGTGGAGATATGGCCGTTGGGTGCAGTCGTCGAGCAATCTAAGTGCCTTTAACAACAATGTTTGAGCGTTGTGCGTCCTATGGTAGTACACTTTAGAGGGACTAAGTAACATGCCACCAAGAAACATGATGGTGACGTCGGAGCAAGACCAGTCGATGCCTGCATCGGGGCTCCAAAGACATGATAAGAAAGGGAACCAAAAATAGCTTCTTTGAAGGACAACAGTCTATACGCGTCCTAGTTGATGATTGCAGCGTCCGTGTTGGTTTCACAGAGGGTGCAAAGGGCAAGGCGTGACTAGCGTCTCAGCAGAAGTGCCTCAAAAATCGGATACCTGCAGCTCAAGAAAATTACCCGTCTAGTATTCTCAAGAATCAGGCCAGTAACACTTCAAAAGCTCTAACAAGATCTCCTGGGTTCAGGGCTCAAGCTGAGTCTGGTGCCATTTCTCATGAAACCGATGGGAACGACCATGCCGGTTCAGCTGTTTTCTTGTTCAACGAACCTACTGTGAGGCAACAGTATTCTGGCAACTTACACTAGGCTCGTTAACAAGCTTCCATAAGCCCAACTTTCGCACTGCCTGTGGATTGAGGGTTTCAGGGTTTAGCATGTACTTGAGGGTGGAAAGCCTTTACGTCTCACACATGGACTGGGCTGCGCACACTCCTTCTGGATGCAGCACTCCTCCATGGTGCTTCCTGCAAATGGAGTTTCCGAAATTTGAGGTACCTTCTTTTGCTGTCCTACTATTTAGGATACTATATTTTTTCGGAATCTCCCAAATCAGGTCAGGCTTGGAGCGAGGCACAGATACCGAAACTCGATCTCTGCACCGGTACAGAGGTTCAGGTTTTGGGCTTTTAGGGCTTAATGGTTCAGGGGCTTTAGGGTTAGGGTTTGGGGCTTCAGGGTTGAAGGGTTTGGGGTTCCGGTGACTTGAACCCTGCGGAACGTGTAGGAGCTGCATTGGGTATAAGTCATAAGTAGTACTAGTCGTATTCGAGTATCATCTCCGGATTGTTTTTGGCCATCGTAGAGGAAAGCTCCAAGCCCCAGCCTAGCATGAGCTCCACGAAGCAAGCACCTTGAAGTGAACCATGGAACCATATGGAACCGGAAACCAGAACCCATCAGACACAACTTGAGCCCGAACATCTCCTAAAAGCCCTAAACCCTACACCCCTACCCCCTAAACCCCTACACCCCTAAACCCTCCACCCTAAACCCGAAGAAACTTCCCAGCGCCTTTGAGGCCGGTAGCCGGGTGCTTCTCCCAACCCGTGATGTTGTCGCAGAAGTCCTGGCGAGCATGCGGCTTTCCTAGCGGACGGTTGAAGCTTTGGGGGCTTAGAGCTTGGGGCTCGGTGCTGACTTCTCCATATTACACGTCCTTGACTGTTAAGGGCATGCTTGGTTGTGGCTTGAAAAGAGCCGAGCAACCCGCCTATGGCACCTCTGAAACTCGCGATGCACCGCCCGACATCAAACACAAACGACAGACCTACATTCCCACGTCTAACATCCGAAATCCTGAGTCCAGCAAGACACACTAGACCATAAAACTTTAAAGACGGACAAAGGGCCCCCGCAGACTCTTCACCAAGCTTCGCCGGCAACACCGAGGGGCAAAGCTTAGCCGTACAGCAAGCCTTGAGAAGCGAGGAGGGTTCAGGATTAAGGATTTAGGGATCTTAGGGGCGTAGGTTTAGGGCCAGAGAGGAGCACTGGAGGATTCATGGGAGCTATCGAAAAGATTCCTGAACCCAACTAGATGCAACACCCACAGTAATGTTGGAACTCACAACATCCTTCGAGACTAGTTAGAATTTGAAGCCACGAAGACGAGAAACACGCAAAAATACAGAAGAGCTGGCAGCTAGACATCCTTCTGCTCACCAGGACGAATCTTTCATATTGTGGGGCACCAGCCTGCGGGGTGGACCCATGGCGGGTGTCGAAGTCCGCGCGTGGCGCCTGCACTGCAGACCACGAAAAGCTTTGAGGTTTCGGGGTGGAGGGCAAAGGCTTGCGGCTTGGATTCTAGCCTCAAAACTTTCAGAACAACCCGCAACCCCCAAAAAGACTCCGTGGAACTCACAAACATTAAATTACAGCAGCACACACCCTGAACCGTGTGGACTATGCTCAGGTGACGGCCCACTGGCTGGTTGGCGAGCCTTGGCGTTGCAGGTTTTGGATGGTGTGTGGATACATGGGCTTTGGTATCATTTTCGGCTCTGGGCTTTACAAGGATTTAGGGTTTTTTTGGGCTTTGAAGGCCTTTTTCATTTCTATCGCCCTGTAATCCTAGACTCTACGGTTAGGGTTTAGGATCGATGGTCCAGAGGACGATTTTCGGATTGGGGCTTTACTAGGATTTAAGGACTTCGAGTTCAAGGGGCTCTATGGATTTTGGATAAGCCTTCTCCGGATGGTCGAGCGTTTCGTGTTTTCGCACTTGAGACTTCTAGGGCACGTTGTGGAGCCAGGGATCATAGGGTTTAGGGTAGATCAGTTTCATCATATTACAATATATTATGCTATATGGCATTACATTCTAGTATATGTTAAATTGTATAAAGGATTTTGTATCTTAGACTATAGTATTTTACTATGATATAATAGGATCAATGGCTTGGTAAGCTTCGGGCGGCAGGTGACAAAGTCAGCCAGAGCCCGTCCTGAAAACCGCACCGCGAAAGGCTCAAACGTAAAGCCCGGCAGCTTCTACTACCCCGTCACTATGACGGTTTAGGGTTTAGGGTTTAGGGTTTAGGGTTTACACGTACTACTTACCACCTAAACCCGAGGCCCTAACCCCCACACCCTCAACCCCTCAACCCCAACGAACCCAGCCATTGAACCCAGGCAGAGAGAGAGAGAGAGAGACAGCGGGCAATTTTGATGCGAACAGCTCATTCGCCTTAGGCCTGAAGCCCGAATTCAGCAACCAGAGCCTCTGAGCCCCTGACAGGTGACTTCATCCTTGCAGAACCTGCCGAAAGGGTTCTGTCGGACTGTTTGGAGCCGGGTTGGCGGCTGCTGAGAGTGGAGTCATCATCGGTTGGAAAAGGCAGTAGTCAGTTTTGGGGAAACACGCGATTGGGTTCGGTTGACCTGCGAACGACCTGCAAGCAGATTCACACCATAAGCCTATTGAGTGTTATGCTGTGAACACCGCCCCTGCACACGAATGAAAAGCGTATGTGTTCAGATTCTGCGGCTCCATGCTCAGGATCCGTGTGAGGGCCAGGGTCCGCGGATATACCATTCCTCGAAGCCTACTTCCAATTCCATCTTCAATCTTCTCTGACCTGAACACCCGCTACAGAGCATTGAATCCTAAACCCCAAAAAAAAATAGAAGACTGAACACCTCCCGAAGACTCCTAGCATCCCTGCACCCCCCCGGTTAGAGTTGCAGGTCGAGGACGTTAGGCTTAGGGATCTGGTTTAGGGTTTAGGGTTTAGGGCTTAGAACTCTTAGGGGTTGTAAAGACGTTCGAACCCCTGGAGCAGCCTCGGCTCACAGCAAGCGCTCTCCGACCAGCCGAAGGTCTCGTTGCTCTTGAGCTTCTGGGTGAGCGGGTGAGGGCCTTGGCGTTTAGGGGGTTTAGGGTGTAGGGTTTACGGGGCAAGGAGGGTTAGGGTAAAGGTTTAGTGGGCAGCGGGGTTTCAGGATTAATTAAGATTTGTGGGAAGAAATGGGGTGTAGGCTTTCAGCATTTAAATGCTTAGGCTCCGTTTCGAATCGACGATAGCAGAAGGCCAGGTTTAGCATTTAGGGCTCGTATGTGTTTTGGTGGCCTTTAGGGTTAGGCGTCGAAGGTTTGGAGCCTTGAGGATTTGGGCTTTTGCGGTCTAGCATTCACAGCCATTCTGTCTAAAATCTCTTCTAGAACACTGCTAAAAAGTCCTTATCAAAACACCTTGTAGTGCCCTCCGCAAGAGCACGTGGTTGCTTCTCGACAACAGCCCCGACCATCGGCCTTTCGAACTAGACACTTGTCGGTGCAGGGTCTTCGAGGAATACGTAGTACTAGTAGTAGTAGTATGCATGCGACCGTCTCACAATCCAAGTGCTTGACGAGGGCAGGGACAAATATGCTGCTTCAGCATATTCGGCTGTTCTGTGACAGCGTCACGCGATTGGTGATCCCACATACTAGTAACTATACAGGCATCTCCAAGCAAACTAATCCATCCGGTTGAGCATATCGACTTCTTCCTCGGAATCAAAAACCTCAATCAGCTCCGTGATGATTGCGCCGGGCATCGCAGCAGAAGGCCGTACAGTTGAGGAAGCAGCAGCCGCACTGTTTGTCCCAGTAGCCGCTTCCATCCCCATCTCTGCTAAACCCTCTGCTGAAGATCGCGCCTGGTTTCCCATTGCAGGCCCAGGCTGGTCCGTCTCGACAGGCCCTGGATCGCCTGCCTCTCCTCCAGCCATTGCCATGCCTCCCACCACGTGCGCATACTGCTGCCTGCCTTGGCATTGCTCAGTATGCTCTTGCCCTCTGCTTCGACAGCATAGAGTGCAGCAGTGGACATGGCCCACGCCCGCAATACGAGTGCATGCCCGAACCACACACTGCGTGATCGTTGCCCGAGCTTGGGTCCGAATATGGCGCTCCTGATAGCGGCGCCACTCATCATCACATCTGGCCGTATGCTGGCCAACTGAGCACATAGAGCAGCAGTGCTTATGTCTGCAGCG
>BGNK01003867.1:13621-37040 GCA_003297005.1 Symbiodinium sp. clade A Y106
GTTAATGATGACTTGAACTTGGTAAAAAATGAAGTTATGGATGCCTTAACTGGTGTGCCGTATATTGAAAATAATTGTTTCACTACAGTTTATGTAAGGAACGGAAAAATGTTTGTTGAAATTGTGGATACGAGAACAATAGACATTATAAAACGAGAGGAAGCGAAAAAATAGTAGTATTTTACTAATTAGTTTTAGTAAAATCCTATATTCCAACTTAATAATAAAAAGCCTGTATTTTACNTTATATTATGGGTTTAGGTTGATTGTTATGATTTTGATTGTGGTATAGGGTGTTGTTTTGATTTGGGTTGAACTTGATGGTGGGGTTTGCTATGAACTCGGGGATGACAGCTTCTTGCTTTAAGAGCTTGGCTGTTCTTTGCGCCTGCCCGCATCTGCAAAAGCCAACGTGTCTCCAGCCTGCATGTAACCTACACGAACGGATTGGGCCTCGCGATTTCGACACCATCTGTTTCCCCCAAACCCTAGAGCATTTTGACCGAAGCTTTGCCCATGGAGTGGAGGCCCTCGCGCAGTGCTTTCGCGATCACAGTCACCGCAGCAAGGCGTGGACCTCACTCGGCTGCTCGTGATTGCACGTGATTATAGGGGTCTAAATAAGTACCTATACTGTTTTGGGGGTTCCTTATAATTAGACCACCAAACCCTATTCTAATCATCAAGGCCGCTATAGTATGTCGGAGTTCGTGGCTAGTCATCAGCAGCTCGCCGACCACCACGTAGCTGTGCTTCCGTCATGGCTCCGAGGGGTTGTTTTCATCGATCGAGTCGTGGTGCTGGTGGAGAGAGCAGGTAGTATGGAAGTCCAAAGCCTCACCAAACTGTAAGAGTCGAAGCCCTCAGCCCAAAAAAGTTCCAGAGATCTAAACCTATAAACCCTAAGCCCTAAACCAAGAGTCGTGCAGGAATCGTGCATGAGATTCGAACGGCCTCACCAATGGCCGTGCGGGCACTAGGCCGGCCCGGCCTTTTTTAACATGAGTTTCTCTCGTACTTGAAGATTTGGTGGAGCTTGCCTGAACCCTAAAAACCAACCCCATTGTAGGTTTCCTGATTATAATTTGAAAAAGGATGAAAAAGGTCGGGTTTTCGTGGTCAGGTCAGTAGCTTCCTGGAGCTCAAGGTGCTTGCGCTTTACCTGTTTATTGCCTTGACAAGGCCCCTTTAAGTCCCTACCACGCGGGCTCAGCGATGAGACACCAAGACACCAGAGTCGGAAAGCAAGCAAATCTCGTCCCAAACACCGAAGGCTCACCGGATGCAAACATCCCGCAGACATGCATGACCGAGTGTGAAAGTGCCGACCCGCAGCCCTGAGTCTTTCATCTTAGGGCTCGGAGCCGTAAGCATGCTTTCGAAGAGTACTAAGGATACTTATAGCTATACCAATAACTACACTATTAGCAACGAATATGGCTAGAATGACTAACTACAATACTAGCAACAAACGCGACTAGTGATAATTAATTTCATAGAGCTCCAGGATCAAAAAAAGCACATCTTAGCTAGGTGATCAAGCTGGAGTTGCTTGCTCCTTCTCTCGGCCAGGAGGAGGCGCATGGCCGAAGGCCTGGGTGTTCAGAGTCCTGAGCCCTTACGCAACGGATGTGTAGGGCGTTTAGGGTTGAAGGTTTAGGGTTTAGGGATCTCTGGGTTTCTTAAACTCAGGGGTACCTGTGTATAAGGGGTCTTTAGAATATGCGGATCCTGCTTGTTACAGGGCTCTATAGATTAAGGTTCCCTTCTTTCTGGCACTCCCATATTCATTGTGGAGCCAGCTTTGCCTAAGTGTATAGGATCGTGGCCTAGCACTGGCACGGGCTGAATCGCATCAGGCCTCAGATTGACAATATGGCTGGCGATGTCCCTTTGTTGCTTGGAGGCTGTGCCTTCCTCTCTTCTGTGGGGAGACTCCACTCCAGCTTTGCAGTGGGGTAGACCCGCCTCTGAAGAGTCAAGCAGTTCGTGACTGTTTTCAATGAAGAAAAGTTCGTGACCTGTTGAAGGGCATCTTGCTTGGAGATGCAGTGGGGACAAGACTCCATTCATCGGGGTCTAGCCCCACTCTCTCCTCATGACTCTCGTTCTCGCCTCATTTCTCTCGCTCCTGCTCGTTCTTGCTTCTCTTCTCATTTCTTTGCTTTCTCTCTCTCTCGCTCTCTTTCCCTTGTGCACCTTGCTTCTCGAAAAGTCGTGCCTCCCAGCCGTCAACCTCGGACTAAGATATCAATCTCCCTCCAAATCTTGCATCTCTTGGTCTCTGTATCTGTCTATGCAGTCTATACTATATACAATTAGTGAAATCGCGTGTTGGTTGCGTCAAATGCGGACCTGAATCGGTGAATACATGCGGCTTGTTGATACTTACTTCATGTCTTAGATTGGCCGGTGCGTGATAAAGGCGTCCGATGTTTCGTTCATTAGGCAGATGGGTAAATCATGAGGTACGTCGGCTGATCACATCGTGGTCGGTTCTTTACAGCGCCAGACGCAAAGATTTACGGCGTATTACATGCACAGACGTTTGAAAAAACAGAGGCACCTGCGAGATGGCCGAGATGGATCGAACCCTGAACCCAAAGCCCTCAACCCTAGCTTGAGCTTCGAGCATGACCAGCCAGCTTCACATTCGGCACAACCGGGATGAATTATCACAGGCTGCTGTGCCCGGGAGTCCGGTGGCCCTGGCCCCAGCAGTTGTGTGGATGGGTGTTTTTTGCTTAGGGTTTGGGGGCTTAGGGGTTTAGCTGTCGCCAGAGACATGGGTACAAACTCCGCTGGCGCATGCAGATCATTACGTACAATTGGCCGCAAGTACACTGGCAGATGTACGGAGAGGTTTTGAGTGGAGCTGGGAAGCCTATACTGTAAGTACGCACTTGAGCCATCGACATCTGAATGTCTTAACGTCTTGGCTTGGTAGACTGCGTGCTCTTGGGCTCAGATCGCCGCACTTGGTAGGAGATCATTTCTGTGTTCTTCTGCATGTGCAGATGAGTGGATGGGCATCGGTTTTGTATCTTCTGGCCTGGTGTTTGCTTGCTTGCGCTCCTATGGCACCTGACCTGCTTGAGGGCGCGACGTTGGGGCTATGAGTGCCTGCGAAACTTGCTTGGGTTGGTCCAGGCCTACATGCCCAGAGCTATGTCCCCGACACCAAGCCAGGCCGCGCCGACATTCGAGCCCTTCATTACTCACACTGCGCTTGCTTCCTCCTACGTGCTTCATACCTCGATCGCCAAATGCAAACTCTGCGTCGTGCGGGAGGCTTCTGGCCAGCCCAGAACAGAGTCCCCACTGCCGCAGCGTGCCTGGTGCTTGGTGCCATGCTTGACAAACATAGGAACAAAGAGCAAAATCACAAACAGTTTCCTGACACAGGTGATATATGTCGACAGTTCTGCCAGTTGCAGTCTTATATGTTCCGACATGCAGCGAACGATACTGACAAAGAGCCTGGAGGAGAGCGTGACACTGTGTATGCTTAGGTCTTACGTCTCTTAAGTGAAGGCTTACTCGCGAGTCGTTTGTCCCAAATTGGATTACAGACCCCGCCCAAAACCACATCCTAACTGAGCATGTGCCCGAACTAGCTGTCTTCACGATCACATGTGACAGCAGTATTCTGGATAGAGGGTGCTGGAGAATTCAGCACCCCCCCAATTAAAGTGAAAGATGCAGGCTGTCATGCCAACCACAACTTGGGAACTCGTCCCCAAGTTTACCGAGAGTCTCACATAACGAATCCGAAAGCACGTCTCCGTAGTTTAGGCTGTTGTTTTACGCACTATTAACCAGTTTCTAAAATGCCGTGAGAAGGCTCCATGCTTTGTCGCAGCCTTGCGCCAAGGCAGGCTATCCGGTGATTGCCACATCAGCCCCTTCACCCCCTCCAGCACGCTATGCTGCCGGGGGCTTTGCGCGGGTGCGGGGTTTAGCCCAAGGCTCTGAGAGCAGATTGTTGAGATCTACGGTTACGGAAGCTTCGGCTTTTGCAGCTGCTTTATGAGCGAGGGTGTGGCGGGCATGGGTAGCTTGTGACCTTGCAGATGCTTGGAGCCGGAAGTTGCACATTACTTTGCTCTCAGTTCAGGTTCCAGGGTCGGGGCTTCAAGGGGGTCGATTTTTAAATTTTCTTTCGGTTCGATGGCAGTCAAGTTCCTTGAGACCCTGCGCGCCCTGTATTGAGCACAGATGGCGCAGGATCATTAATTTCTTCTGCTGCGGTACTGAGCTACGCCAGCATCTTCTCATAGGAATCGCGGCGATGCAAGCCATCCCAACCTATGAAAGCCCTGTTTGTTGCTTTCTCTCTACACTCTGGGGTCCCCGGTGACCTCATGTAGTTCCCGAACGATAGACTCCTTGGACGTTCGTGTTATCAAAACAGTGCTCACTACTATGAATCTATATGGCACGCATGACCCCTGTAGTACACTTTGACTGTCGCTTTTGATCTTAATATTCAGGTTTGCAATTTTTAAGTACAGTGAGAAGTCACTTTTTGTCACTGACCATCGGTCTGCCTAGCGAAAACCGAAAACAAAAACTATTAGCCCGCAACTCTGCAACCAAGGCCTCCGTCGTCCAGATGCGACCTGCAGTGTGCGCAGGCTAGGTCAGGAGTCTATTCAGCTCATCCCGAGTCTGGTCGACCTTACATGAGAGGCTAGACGTCTGCATAATCATAAGCAGCACAATTCGACGGCCAGACATGTAGACAAAGTCGACACGCAAAACATATGTGTGTGTCTACATTTACATTGCGGCTGCGATGGGCGACTGCACTTCGAGTACTCGCGCATACGCTCGAGTACGCTCGAGTACGCATACTCGCGCATACCCGCGCATGCCCGCGCATACTCGCGCATACCAGCGCATACCCGCGCGTACTCGCGCATACTCGGGCACACTCGCGCATACTCGCGCATACTCGCGCATACCCGCGCATACCCGCGCATACTCGCGCATACTCGCGCATACTCGCGCATTCTCGCGCATACTCGCGCATACCCGCGCGTATTTCCGCGCATACCCCCGCATGCCCGCGCATACCCGCGCATACTCGCGCATACCCGGCCCTCCCCAAGCCCCATGCCCGCAGTCGCGCTTTCCCGCCACAGTGAAAAGTCTTACTGAGTCTGGGAACTTCAACCCCTATCCTTCCTAAACGCGAAACTGCAACCCTAAACACGGCCTACAGCCCCTGGGAAATCCGAAAACTCTGACGAAAGCAACAAACTCTACATCCTTAACCGTAACCTAAACATTGCAAAACCTTGCGCTTTTTAACCCCATTCATAACCTTGTAAAGCCCCTTTCAAACAGCTCCCACCGCTTGGTCGGCGCAACACTGCGATCTGCCGGTGAGTGGTCCGACCACACCAAAGCCAAAGGGTCGAAGGTGTGCCTGGTGCACGGGATTGAAGGACTTTTTGGGTGGCTTAAGGGGCGTTTTAGATTTCAGGGTGTAGGTTTCTGGGATTTAGGGCAAAATAGTTAAGGGGGATTTGGGTGATTCTCGTTTCCGAGCCCGAACACACCCTCCGACGTGCAGTGGGGGGCACACGGCGATCCTCTTGCCCGGCTGGTTCTTGCCTCCCAGGACCCAAACGCGGCCGCCGACAACAGTGGCGGAGTGGCCATAAACATCCTGTCTGTTGTCATGTTAACTGGACTCTAAGTCTGGGTTTCTGCTTGGTCTCAGGGGGTCGGCCTTAGAATGATGTCGCCATAGGTGCCCAGGAATTAAAAGGGAACCAGGCTGCTTGAGCCTATGGTGCGATAAATCGATAAGAAATCGGAGTTTTCAAGCAGTCCAGTCCAAGAGAGCTTTCGGAGAAAATCATAGATTTAGGGAAAAGCTTGTCTTACCGAAAATGCAGCGGTCCCTGTCTTGGAAGCTGTTGGGCTTGGTCCAGAAGAACTGTGCGCCGCAGCCTGCCCTGTCTAAGCAAGCTGGCTCGCTCCAGCGTAAAGGTCGGCAGTAGGGAGCCATCTCGTGGCGCTTCAAGCCATCTACGGAGCCGAGGCCTAGGCTTCTATTCTATGTAAGCGAACTTCTCGACTGAGAGATCAGCCAAGTATTCTGGAGGGCCCTGGCTGACCGTGGGCTGATGGGTAGCGGATAGCGTGTGGGTTAAGCCTACGGTCTTACGTAAACCCATGACCCTTATGTTGAGGGGTTTTGGACAACCCAGTCTTCAGCTTCGATTTGCGCTTTGGGGTCGCCATCCACCCGGGCCTGTATCAATAAACCTTGAGCCTACGCAGCAAACGAAACAACCCCAGCCTTGCCTTGGTTGCAACCAGTGTATCACTTTCAGTTTCACTCTAGCCGAATTTGTCCTCCAAGCGGCTCAAGATCCATTACTTCGGCCCCTAGAACACAGCCCTAAGGCGTGAACCTCAAGACAATTGAATTAATCAGGACCTCTGCCTCGCCACTCATATAAGATGCAGATGACCACACGTCTTATCAAAACATGCCGAAAGAATGTTCTTGAACACAGGGCTACGATGTTTAGGCTCATCCTAGCGCCGAAATGTCTCAAACTCTCAGATCGTTATGCCGACCGCAGTGCTGGCAATGGCGATGATGAAGACCACGATGGCCCAAGCTGCGATGCTCAGACACTAGATGGTTGTGGTCATTATCGCAAGGACGATGCGGCGGAGGACTTGTGCGTGGTGGGAGTGACGGAAAGCGGGTTAATGGCCCAATGGTGATGACGACGAAGATGAAGGTGAACATCAACGACGAAGTGATGAGACATGACGAGACGGTTCATAACGACGTAAACTTGACAAACCACTGCAGCGACGGCGATGACGACACCGTCTCTGCTTGCGTGTCATGGTATTGCTAAGTATAGTGGCTATGGCACTGATTCCCAAAACACGGTCGTTATCTCATATAGGTACATGTCTGCCTGTTCCAGTTTTCTGCAAAACAACTGCTCCAATGCAACATGCCGAAAGCCATTAGAACGGCATCCACTTTAATTCTTGGGGGTAGACTGCGAAGTACATCTTCACTCTATGGGGATTGGGCATTTTCGCCGCACGCAGGCTCAGCAACTTTGTCTCGCCATGTGAAACGGAAAACTGACCGACTCTACTTTTTCTGCCCCGCGAAGTGCGGAATATGATCAACAATGCAGGTGCGATCGAGCAGCCTCTACCCTAAGTTCCCACCTGCGCAACCGTAAAACCCTCCACCGGGACTTTCCGCAAGCACTGGTTTGAGTCATCCGGTCCCCAACCCCGTGCCTCGAAAGTCCGCTAAACATTGCTCTCAGCCCCCACTTAACATAATAACAACAGATGTGTCTATTGTCCTGTTTCAATCAGGAAAGCTTGAAGCAAGCATGACAGTAAACATCAATCAGACGTGTACTTCGAAGTTCTGAGAAGTACCCAGAGATCCCTCGACCTCACTCCTCTTCCTCCTCTTCCTGCTCTTGTGGCTCCTGCGGCTCTTCCCGCTCCTGCCTGGGAAAGGTGGGCTATCGCACCCGAGGGCTTGAGATTGCTTCGGGCTTTCGGTGTTTCAGCTTCAGAGCTTTGGTTTCGGATACGGAGCCTGGGTTTCGCATTGAGGGATATGCATTTAGGGGAACCCACAAATATCTTCAACTCCAAACTTGTGAAAAGCCGTGACAAACATCGCAACAGCCCTTTTTTCCATCTAAATGGCCCTGGAGGAAAAAGCCCGCCATGTCGTCAACCATTTCGACACAGGACGCACAGGCAAGCACATAGCTGCCATGCCAAAACACACATGAGAGCAGTTTCAACCCGAGAGATATCGTCATTTCCCGAGATCTTGATATCCCCAAAATGCAAAAGGTGAAGCCGCTGAGCTTCAGGCCTCCAGGTAAGCAAGGCCGCTGCATCCACGATCTCACCACGCATGACCTGAAGTTCGTCGATATGGCTGAGGTTACGACTACGACGACGACTACTACTACGACGATAAGGACGACGACGACTACTACTTCAACGTCTTCTACTTCTACTTCTACTGCTACTTCTACTGCTACTTCTACTGCTACCACTACCACTACCACTACCACTACAACTACAACAACAACAACAACTACTACTACTACTACTACTACTACTACTACTACTAGCCACCCCCCTACCCCGCTACCTCTGTTACATATTCTTCTAAGACACATCCGTGTTACTCGGTATTTACAGCACTTTCGTCATGTAGGAACATCTTATGAAGCCTCAAACTTCACCTGCGAGTTTTCAAACTCCAGCAGGGGGGGGTGGGGGGGCGTGCGGGAAGAATGATGACGACATTGTTACGCCGACACCCCGAACAACATCTCCGGAAGAGCCATTTTTCTCGGTATTTACAGTACTTTCGTGACGTCAGCCATCTTATATAGTTGCCAAGCTTACCTCTGGACGCTGCTACGTTGTCTTTTTGCCTTTGCGAGGGCTTTCAGCGAAAACTCGAAATTGGTTGGGCGAAAGCTTTTTTACTCGGTCTTTAAAGTACTCCACCTGGTGCGTTAACCCATCGTCATCATCATCTTCAACAACGAACATCATCACAACTTGAACACCCTACCAACTACCCCTTTTACANGTAGTTGGTAGGGGGGGGGGCCGCCTACTACTACTACTACTACTACTAGTACCAGTACCAGTACCAGTACTAGTACTACTACCAGTACTACTACTACTACTACTGCTACTACTGCTACTACTGCGACTACTACTACTACTACTACTACTACTACTACTAGCAATACGACGACGACGACGACGACTACTACTACTACTACTGCAACGACAACGGCTACTCCTGCTACTCCTGCTACTACTACTACTACTACTAACTACTCCTGCTGCTGCTGCTACTACTGCTACTACTAATAGTAATAATACTACTACCACTACGACTACTGCTCCTGCTACTCCTACTGCTGCTCCTGCTGCTGTGGCCGCTGCTGCTACTGCTACCCCACTTCGAGACCTATTTCAGAAACAACTTGTTCTGCGCCTTCTGGAAAGTGCCGATAATGCAAAGTGGGGCTCCCACAGGAGTCTTCAAGGTCTTCTTTTGCCAGCAGCTACAGTCCAAACAGCAGAACTTGCCTGCATGGCTCGGGCTACCGAAGTTCAGGCCCTGGCCGCTTCTACTTCGTCCACGGTCCTGGAATTTGGAAAAGCGGTTCGCAGCAAAGTGGTGCACAACCAGGTATACTTTTGGTGCTTTCATAATTACCAACACTATTTTGGTGGCTCCTGATTATAACTACAGTATAATATACCCCAAAACTTTAGGCTTCTATATGAGGCTGTGCCGGGAAGCAGCTGGCACAGGATCCATTAAATCTGCGACATGCCTAGCTATTGGCAAGTCCGAAGGTGAAGCTAGGGCATGGGGCTTCTTTGCATGTCTTGGTGCCAATGGCCGGTCGCAAGATCAGCAGAACGGATGTATCCGTCTGCAATATCAACAAAGAGTCGAAATCCAAAACCTAAAAGTCTAATTTCGGAACCCAGAACCCGCAACCCTCTTTTTCCTTCCGTCTTCGAAGGTCTGCGACTGATGCCCGAAAGCCCTTAGCTACTGCTCGCCCATCAGCCTCGGAGCGACCGTGAAGTTCTCGATCCCAGACTCAGTTACCAGGACGTTGTCCTGTTGGCGGTGGGGATGAAGGTTGACGGCTGGCAGCTTGGAGGCATCAGAGCCGTCCCCGAACACACCTGAAGGTTTCAAGCATCGATTCTGCTGGGTTTCCTGATCCAGAAGTCCTTGCCGCGCAGAGACAAGGAGGAATTTCTGGTGGCATCCACACCCCCTGGCCCTTCCAACTCCCAAGGAGTCGATGCCGAACGCTGAACTCCTTCCTCTCCCAAGCTCACCCAGAGGCCCAGAGACTCCCAAACCACTTAGACAAGTAACAGACCTTAACAGCCAAAGAAAGGACGCTTTAAGGATTATTATTGCTGAAAATACGTTCGACACCGGCCTCCAAGCGGATTCCGCCGAAGTTGGCAAAGTCGCCAAGCCGATCCCAGTTGAAGAACTTCGCACGCTCCGGGTCTTCTTTGGCCTCAAGGAGGCGCCCAGGTAGGGCTTTATCCTAAGGGATTCCTAGGGGCCTTAATAGTTTGAATAGGGTTCCCTGAAGGGGTCTATATAAGGGCTACTATAAGGGATCTATAAGGGATTAAGAAGGGTTTCTTACTCAGGCTCCTACATTGCTGCAAGGGCTTTGGGTTTACCGTAAGGGATTCTACGAGGGTTGCTGCAAGGGTGTCTACTAGGCTTTTCAAAAGAAAAGATACAAAGAAAGCCTAAAGTGAACAGTTCAATCCTCTCTGCAGGCTCTACCGGCCCCTTTCTCTGGCTAGTACTATTACTCAGATTGTTGTTGTTACTGCTATGACCATGATGGCAATATTTTTTTACGAATGTTCTGAAGAGTTGCAGTAGTTTCACGAGGTGAAATTACTGCCATGAGACCGTGGACCACCCTCGCAAAAGACATTACTTCACAGCAGCACAGGCCTCGAAAGCTTTTAGCCTCGGACTATATCTTGTTCCGCTGCCAGCTAGAAGTAGCGCGAACCCAATGCCCGAAGCCAAGACTGTAGCCCCCCCAATGTGCCCATTTTCGAAAGTCCAAGCCTGAGCCCATAAGAACCTCGGATCCTACAGCCATAGCCGTCAACCCCAGCGCACCACGCGTTGAAGAAATCCCACATCAGAAATGCCGTCCCTCCAAAAGCTTACACCAAGCTCCGACAGCTACAAGACATATACAGCCCCTGAAGGCTAAAGGGCTTCAGCGCCAGCTAGGTGAGGCTCCCGCAAACCAATGATGCACTTTCATAAGACCCGCCCGCAACCCAAGACATGCTATGCATGGTACTGATGTGAATGATTCGGGCCTTCCGAAGGGCGTAGTCCATGAAGTAAATGCCGGGCCTCAGGCGACTACAGTTCACGCAAGCTTTCAAGAGCCTGCTTCTGCTTCTGGGCTTGGATCGCCTGCCCCTAGGTAGCGAACCACGACTTCCCAGTCTTACTGCAAGGAAGATCAGATCAAACTGCCGGATGATCCAAAACTGAATCACCCTAAGCCGAAGGCCCTAAACCGCCCTGCGAGATGGCTCACGTTGCCCCGATCTACGAAATGCCGCATATTTTGAATGTGGTAGGCAGGTAACAGCAAGCACTACATGCAGGAAGGCACGTGGCCCTGCAGCCTAAAGCCAGGATACGCGCACCGACGAGGCTATTGCGATTTGTCCACTTGGGCATACTTTTAAGATTTAGTAAATACCAGTACATACAACAAAGGGCTGCTTGGAAGGACTTAGACATGCTCCTATACTGATGTCACAGGCCCTCCGCGCCCAACGCCAACTGCTAAGTCCTGCGCTCCACCGTCAAAACCTCGGCTAAACGAAGCGCTCAGGACATGCCACGGCATGCACGGAAGGGCACGAACATGTTTGCAATGAAAGCTTAACAGCGTCATTACTCATTGTGATGCTTTTCCTACTCATACTATCTCTCTGCGTGCTTATGCAGACTTATGCACACGAAATTTCATATACGCCTTCATTGGCATCAGCAAAACGGGCATCACATGATCGGTCGGACATCGATCAGAGGAATGAAGAAGTATGTATCTGCAAGGTCCCACGAGCCCTGAAGGAAGCTGTCTCGCAAAATGCTTGCGACGATCATGACTACCACTGGCCATGATGCACTGCTGCTTCTGATCGCGGCTGATGCTGCGGAAGTTGTTGTGGGGCATCCCAAAGAAGTTCCTTCCGTGTTGCTAGTTCCTCCGCCTGGCACTCTATGGCACTGGCACCATGGACCATAGCTGATCTAAACACCCAGCGAATGCAGTTTCAAAGCTTTGTGGCGGTGGGGTTGGAACTCTTGCCGCCATTGGTCGGGCTGTCAGATTCCTGGCGCAAGGGCATCCTGTAGGCAAAATTTTCTACGGCTGCATGCGATGAACGGTCCACATGCATGAGGTTGAAGTAGCCATTCCCATCCCCAGCAAAAAATCCCTAAACCCTGAACCCTAAACCGTGGCTCTCAGCCAGGATGGAGGTCAACGAGGTCCAAGCGAATCCGGGCTCCAGCAGCCTCTGAACACGCAAGGCCTTGTAGCCATCCTGCTATGGGTTTCGGCGCTCACACTCGGACAATCCAGCGAGGCATGTGCTTCGAGGTCTGTTGAGTGAAGCTGCAAGCGAACCGGGAGTGTGTCACAACAAAGAGCTATGGGTTTAGGGTTTAGGCAGCCTGTTTGAAGGTTGGAAATTTCAGGGGGTAGGGGCTGTTTGTGTAGACATGCCTAGGGCCAGCTGCCGACAAATAATAGGCAGCATGTCTTCATTAAACCCGCTCTGCACTGGAGTCTACATACGGTTATTACTTAGAGGGCATGCAGGTGCCACATGCCGGGGCTTATCCTTAGCAAATCAGTGTTGTGTTAACTGCAGAAGCGGCACCGCTTCAAGACATAAACCCGAATCAACTTTAAATACCCATCACCGTCACCTGCAAGAGCAAACCAACTAATCGAAAGCGCACCGCGCTGCAACCCAGCCATCATGGAATCCAGTCAAACGTCGTTCAAGATGTGTGTTGCATCATCATGCCATCGCAAAAACCTCGACTCGAACTCTGCAGCCTGGACGCTTTCAAACTTCAACATGTGGGAGTTTCAGAAAATAGGGGACCCTAATATAGTACCCTAAATAAGAGGATCCTTGTTATAAGGATGCCAAAATAAGGTACACCTAATTTTCGGAAACTCCCATGTTGGCTTTTCGACATGTCCCTGCTCAAGCCATACGTAAGCCCTAGTCGAGCAATGAACAGCCTTTGCCCTAAGATGTCTGGTATCAAAGGGTGCCCGGCCCGAGCGTCTCGCTGCGCCCCCTTCGGATAGCCGCCGACCTCGGAATCTTGTAGAAGCCTTTAAATTCTCCAAATTAAAGACATCCTGACCCCCCCAACTCGAAGCCTGTGCGCCCCATAGCGTATCAGCTAGAAAAACTCCCTTAAAGCCTTCAACCATGGAGTCGAAACACTAGATGCGAGAAGCAGAACGTCAGGGAACCCCTCAAAAATCGACCCCAGAATTTAAGAGTCACCACAAAAAAGACTAATGCAGGGTCTAGTCATGCCTAATCCTAGTAATTAAAAGGTATTGTTTGGTATACTATATGGGAGTAACACGTTGACTACGGGGATACTCCTGCAATACTCCCGAGCTCGTTATTACATCTCTTCAGGAATATCCGGACGTCGAGCTAGTCGCATTCTCCGCAGCCCTGAGCCAAGCGTTCGGAATTCACTCTCGGGCTTGCCACGAGCAGGGTCTGAGGAAACGTGATGCACGAAAGACACAGCAAAAAGAGTTTCGCACGTTGGTCAGAACTTCGCCCAACCATAGATCGCATGGACCCCACCCTGAAACCAACCAACAAATCAGAAATACTGCAAGCCCGCTAGAAAATCTAGACCCCCGACCAACAGGGCTGTCATGCTCAACTCCCTATGATAATCGTCACATATCGTCACAGATCAGGGTCTGACATGATGGAGCGTAGTTTATGAATCAGGGGTCTACATAACCCAAGAAAGCAACCAGTCCCTGAGAGCCACAGCTATCGAGCGATGGGCATCGTGGGTGTCGATGCCCATGAAGTGACCCAGCCCATGGGGCATCAAGACCTCAGCTTGTGGGCTGCCATGACTACCCCAGCTTGGAAATCTTTCAAGTATATAGAGTTATGTATCCCCCAGAAAAGGATGGAGGCTCCCCCCCAGCCCCCGGATCTGTGATCTGGCAAGTTTAAAGCTCCGGGAGTCTGGTGCTGGGGCTTGGGGACGTGACTAGAGTGACTAGACTCCTGATATCTACAACGAAGGACCGTTGCACAGAACGCCACAACGAAGACCTGAAAAGATGGGCCCGCAACTTACCAGGGATGCAGCTTCTCCCATGCATATCTGATTGTTCTCCGGTTTTTGTCGTGTTAACCTCTCATCCTGCTAGGTAAGGAAGGGTGTGGCTGGCTCGTGAGAAATCTCTGGCGACTCCGAATTCCCAAATTCAAAGTCCTCGAGGCTGGTACCCCGCCGACGTTTGCTGCCATCATGTCGTCGACCTCGCCAACCTCGGATTAGTGGCGGCAGTCTTGCGCTCTAGCGTATTAGGGTATGTATCTGCCTATCTACGAACCTGCCCACCCACCTACCCATCTATATGTGTATCTCTCTACCTACCTGCCTGCCTGCCTGTCTGCCTGCATGAAACAAAGGCGACGGTCAGGGCTGCGACGTCTGGTTAGATGCAAGTTCAATAACCCGCCGCCAGGAGCCGTTCGGCAAAGGGGACAAGTTTGGGCGATGCGGAGCCACGTTGCCAGGCAAGCCGAGTGAAAAAACGTGGCCTTGCCCACTGCAAGGTGTCACCACGATATCTGTGTCCTTGGCAGAGAAGTCTACCAAGCAGATGGAGCAGCTCACAGGGTAGCCACTCTCAGCTTCAACGAAGTCCTCCGGCCGAAAGTTGATGTGCTGGAACTCCCAAGATGATTCCCGTTGGGGGGGGGAGTGGNTTCCAGGCCGGAAAAGTTCATAAAGGCATATATTTCCAGGCCGGGGTGGTGGGGGTGGTGGTGGTGAGGTGGTGGGGTGATGGGGTGATGGGCATCATACATTCGCAGATGAGGAAAGAGTACGAAAGGAAGTAGAGTGTCAGCAACAGACAACGGCCCAACTGTAGTTCCTGGGAACATTCCCCCGTCGCCGAGGAGATGCAGAGGTACACCAAAGTCAAGATCGGCCAAACTAGCTCGAAAGCGACTGCCAAAGTGACTGAGCCGCCTGAGTCAGATAGAGCAATCGCTTTGGCAGCGCTTTCGAGCTAGGTAGCGCAAGCACAAGCACGAGCATTCGCAGTCGCGCTGGTCCCTCACGACCATGTCACACGCATACATGTTAAAAGAACGACAGCTTGACCGGCAAGACAATCCAAAAGATGTGCGACAGCACACCCGAGGCTGGTCGCACGCAGCGTCGAAGTCGTGGAAGTAGAAGAAAAAGATGCGACCGATCGCATCCTCGAGGAAGTATGTCTGCACTGCGAACAGCAGGACAAGCCTAATATGAGGCATGACAAAACCAGAGAACATGGCCTCCACTAGCTTGGAGAGGCGCTCCCGGATCTAGTTTCGAAGCACCGTTCTGCGTCTCGCCTCATGACTCGCCACGCCCTGCGACACGAGATCTTCCAGGCTTTGTTCTCCGATGAGCACGAGTGAGACATCCCGTGCAGCTCGACAAGACATGCTTACCCTAGCCTCAGGATAGTCAGTGATGTTTAGGGTCTAAACTCTCTGCTTGGGCCCACTATTTTCCGAAACTCTCGCCTCACTTTCGGAGCTGAAGTTAAGGCTTTAAGGGCCTTTTAGAGTTCCGTTGCATGTTCCAGGGTTCAGGGTTTTGGACTTGCGCCTGCACGTCGGCTGAAGGTGTTCTGGATAAACATGCTGACCCAGTAGAATCGCAAGCGCAGCAACTTTGAATCTACTCTGGAAAAAACCATCGAGCCCATGGCACCGAACCGGTAACTCCAAATCTTGGAACCCCAAACCAAAAGCCCACCCCGAACCCGAAATTCATAAACTAAAAAGCAACAATGCATCTTTGGGCGATGCCCCATCTGAGGGCCGAGGCGAGCAGACCGGCCTCCCTGAGTCTCTCGCACCTCAACTGCCAGCGCCGCAACTCAAGCGGGCTGTTGCAAAGTAGGAATAGCCACAAGGACCACAAGAGCAAAGATTAGTCAGGAAAACAAGGTAACTGCCACTTCGACTTTGAGATCTAAGAGGACTGACAACACCACCCGCCAAATCAAGAAGCTTGTGTTCGAAGCTTGATGGCTTTGAGTCTTAAGCCGTGGGTTGGGGTTTCTGACAGTTTACGGGCCTGAATTGGGAGTTTCCGAAAACAGGGGCCATTGACATAGTACCCTAAATAGTAGGATCCTGATTATAAGGACCCCAAAAGAAGGTACCCCTAATTTTCGAAAACTCCCATTTTTCTTTCTTGCATCTCTCTCCTGTCCTGCACAAGGCTTACTGTCTGGCGACGAACCTCCAGGGTGGAAATGCAGCTCCAATAGCCAACAAATCGCAGAGGGCTGCGAATGACAGTCTACCTGGAGCTTTGAGGACCAAGTGATTTCAAGACTTCGGCCCCTGCAACCAGTTGGCTAGAGTCGTGCATGAGTCAGCCCATGGCGGCTGACTTCGAACAAATTCGGGCACATGGTATATTTCTGTGTATTGTGCACCATCCCTCCCCAAGCGGCTGGAAGGTTTGTGGTGCAGAACAACAACGAAACATGGAATGATGTGGGATTGGAAATGTGGGATTAGTGGCCGTCTTCGCTAGGTGTGATGGGCATTCGGCGCAGAGACAATCACAAGTTCATGAGATGCAGGCGAGGAGGCACAACGGTCTGTGGACGTCTGAGCTGCTTTAGTCGTCGTCGTCGTCCTCGCTGACATCGTAGTAGAAGAAGTCGCAATAGCGGCTTAATCAACATCACCACACGCATCCTGTTCGTAACGAGTTTAGCGGGTAAAAGCAGCATTTATTGTTGAATAGTCTTCGTAGCCGCAGCAAACGCCTATGTCGTCGTCCTAGCAGCTGCAGCTGCTGCTGGATACGGTCGGTGGTAGTAGCAGTAATAGTCGTCTTCCTTCTCCTCTCGGTCCTGCTCCTCCTCTCCGCCTCCTACTTTTACTGCGACTACTTCTACTGCGAGGACTACGACTACTACTCTACTACTCCGGATCCTCCTCCTCCTCCTTGTTTTCCTTGTCCTCGTCGTCTGGTCGCGACGACGGCCGCCACCATGGCAAGGCCGTGGTCGCGGTGGCGGGATTGCGAAGAGCAATAGAAGAAGTAGCAGAAGAAGTGTGATAGTCGTAGTACTGCAAGCAGACAGAGAGTACAAACAGTAGCGAGGGTGGTGGATTGTTGCGGGTATTTCTGCAGAGGATGCTACGGCAATTCTGGCTAGTGTCGGGATTTAGGCAGAGCCCACACCATGCCAAGCAATACCTCCGAACAAAAGGCCAGATCCGGTCGTGACCCTTTCCGGACACGGCTCGCGGACCCGGCTCACTGTGCAAATCTGATACTAGAGAAAGCAAGCTCACGGCCCCACGGCCGTTGACAGACCAACTAAGAGCGTATCTGGCAACACAACGTGCCTGGCACGTCTTCAACCCTCGGCAGGTGCTTTATGTCAGCACTGCCTCCACGAAGTGTTCCTGGCGACGCTGCTCCACCTCTGCTTGGAAAGCATGCGGATTCTTCGCCACACTGATGAGGTAGGTGTGAAGCTGAAGAACATAGTGTCGATGCGTGGAGGTGTCTGGGGGTAGCGCATCCTTTGGGGGCTTCTCCAAGGTCTCGGCGTAGTACACCACGGAGCCACCGCTGCAAAGCTCTTCTTCTGTCCACGTGCGGCTCTCGCTGCACCCCATCACGCAGAAAACGGAAGAACGCGGCAAGAGACCAAAGTAAAGGCCAAGGGCTTGCTTGAAGCTGAATCGCAGCGGTAGTCCGACTCCGACTCCCTCTTTCCTGCGTGTTTCAACGGCCAGAGAGAGGGGCATCTCAGGCCCTGGCCAAAGCCCAAAGTACCCCAGTCAGGACTCCCAATCTGTCCCTCAAACCACCCTTAAAGCCCTATCAGAAGACCTACACAAAACTCTTCTGACAAAAGCTACTTGGTAAGAAGACCATTCAAAATTCTTGTAGGAAGAAGTTGACAACTTGGAACCAAGCAGTGCTGGGTTCAAGTCTCATTCAGGAGGCTCAGAATGCGGTTTGAGGATACACGGAAAAGCCTAAAGTCTAAATTTACACATCTGAAGTCACAGAGTCACAGTAAGATAAACCCAACATTCTGAGTTCCTCAAACCCCGAACCCCAAACCCTGAACCCCTCAACCCTGAACATCTCAACACTCCCAAACCCTTAGCTTTAGCCCCTTCTCTCCCGAAACCCCGTGTACCCAGGGCTTCCTGAACATTTTCGGTGCTCTGAACCCTGGGGACTCAACAGGCTCCCTAAGGGTGCGGTTACCAAAAGCCTCCATAGTAGTTCCTTTTGGGGATTACCTTATGGGATTCTAAATAAGAACCCCAAAAAGGAACTACTATGGAGCCTATGGGTAACGGCTCCTTTGAAGGGTTGGGTCTGATTTGGGTTGTTGGTTCGATCAAGAGTGCCTTGAAGCGCTTTGGGGTATGGGGGTTTAAAGGAGTTGCATGGCAGATTGAAAACCAGAAAACATGATGCAAGCAACGGTGCTAGATCGCCAGGCGTACCTTTCCTGAGAATCAAGGTGTTGAATTTGTTGCTGGTGGTTTTGGGGATTCAGGATAGTAGTGCTGGCAACATCAGTTTGGTGATTTTAAGTTAAACCTCACGCCCTCTGAACTGGCGAGGAGGAGATCGTGCAGGGAAAACCAGTTCGCAGCTGACCACGTTTGGGAGATTCACCGGCAAGGACGAACCCCCGATTTAGCATAAGACACCCGCAGTTTTCTTGCTCAGGCAGGTGTGGAACAAGGATCGCTGCAGGACTCTCCAAAAAGGCCTCCACGGAATCAGATGGGGCAGCATTCACCCAAGCCTCTGCTCCCGCTTCAAGTTCTGCATCCAAAGGCCAGCAAGTGCGCCGTAGGGCAAGTGAGCGAGCCCAGCGAGGCAGCCGTGGCCCATGGGTCGGAGATTGCTTTTGCTGCGGCTCTGCTGGCAGACAGCTCTGGTCGGCGCAAGGTCGGAAGTTGATGCATCCTCTTTCTGAGAGCACGAGTGGTTGAATCCATTTCTCATCCACCGTCAGCTCCAATTCCTCGCTTCCGTGGTCTTCAGCCCACTGCCAAAGGACGTTCGCCAGGTGCTTCTCTGGGCTGAGCTTCACACCTGGAGATCGCCAGCCCGAGCAGCTAAGGCAGGTCGGGTGCCGAGCCAGGAAGCTCGCATTTCTCAAGGACTGGAGCGGAAGCACGAAGAAGGCTTCCGCAACACTGCGGGAAAGGATGAGTGCACGATCCAGGCCCTCAAGGTATCCAGCTTGAAGACTCAGCTTCTGACCCCCATCCGGAAACACTGCAACATGACCTTTCCAAAGATGACTGAGGTCTGGAAGTGGAACTACGTGCAGAAGGTCGGGTCGCAAAAACACTACCCAGTCCACTTGTCCAACGGTCTCCTCTTCTTCTTGCAGGGCAATCTGACATCGGCCTATGCCGAGTAACTGCCGAGCCCACTTCAACCGGCCATTCTTTTCACCGTGCCACCATGCCTCCTCTGAATAAGCATTGACCACTTCCTCGACATCCTCGTAACTGGCATCGTCCACCACATCAACTCGCTGTAGGACCGCCGGCAAAGGGCCGAGCTGTGGACACGACGTGGTCTGCAGCACTTTCGAAAGCTGCGACTGGAGGGAGGCCGCGTGCCCTGCTTCGACACCCAGATGGGGCTGGCTCGCAAGCGAGAAGAGAAGTAGCAAAGGAGCATTTGCAGTAGTCCCAGCTGCCACAGGACAGAGGCTTTTGAAGAGCTGCCGAGCCATTGGCTCAAGAAGTTCGCCAGACATGGCTCGAGGTTGTCCGGCCACGCAAACCGCAGCTCGCAAGGACTGCCCACCTTCTCGCCTGGGTGGGCTCGGAAGTTCCGGCCATCGAGACAACGTCGATGTCCAGCGCACGTCGCGAAATTTGGAAGCAACTCTTGACGACACTTCTGCCACAATGCTTGCTACAGTGCTCATGCACTCGTGGCCCTCCTGGCCGTGCCTGAGCGTCTCGCGCTCCACCCTTAAGATCTCAAAGGCGGAGCGAAGTCGATCCTTGAGCACTCGGAAGGCCAGCGCTTGCCGCCACGGCCGAGGCTCCAGCAGAAGGTCCATGGAGGCTGCGAGCTGCAGGAGATCCAAGGCCTCCGGAACTCGGCCCAAGGCCTCCTTTGAAGCGCAAGGCTGGGCCTGAGCCCAACCCAGGGGATTTTCTGCCAAGGAGGCTTTCAAGGCATCAAAGAAGGCCTGCCAGCCAGTAAGCGCTAGTATCGCAGGGTCGGGCAGCGACAGAAACCAGTTCGAAGCCCACATCGAATTGTAACCGGCAGATTTGTCCCCCTGAGGCAGCAATAGCTTCTGCACCTCGAGTGCAGCTGGCTGCTGAAAGCCCATGACGAAAAGCTGGGCGGTGAGTGCTGCAGCTTCGCAACCTTGCCGCCCCATTTCGATGGCTTCCAGAAGCAATGCCTGCACTTGTTTGAACTCCTGTGAATCAGGGTCAAGTTGCGTCCATATCCTCACGACCACCTCCAGCATGTCCTGCGAGCGCTGCCAATCCACATCGTCCTGAAATTGCAACGAACTGCAGCTACTCGCACAGAAATCAGGAGCGAAGTCCACCAAGCATGTGCGAAGGTAGCACCAGTTGCACGCAACTGCAGGCGATGCCAATGCGGATATGCACCAGTGCACATAGCGCGACGGCATGAGAACCCAAAGACCATGGAACCTCAACTCACGAAGCCAACGGCCACCGCTGAGGTGGAAAAGGACATGAAATGTGCAGCAATGAGACCCGACCCGTCTTCTGCAGTCTGAAGCGACAGTTGCAAGCAACTTTTGAGCAACAAAAACTGACCTGGTAGAAACACTGGTAGCTGGAAGCCAAAATAGAAATCGTGAACGCTCAAGACACAGCTGAGCTCTCTGCAGGACCCTGTAGGCCAACTCATGCATGTCAGCCTGGCCGGTTGAGGGCGAATCTGTAAATTGTTGCAAGCGCACACACCCGGGATTGAGGGTGCTATTTGCCATGGTCACAAGATGTCCAACGTGCAGCGAAGTTGGAGGAAATTGGTGAAGCACAGGTATCTCTTTGCAAACCAAAACCCAGTGATGGCCACAACTTCTGTACGGCGACCCAAATCCTGGAGGGAGACTCATTTTTATCCTCAGGGCTTTAACACCACCTGGAGTTGACCTCCTGGCCAGGCTTGCAGGGCTTGTGTAGGGTTCGTGTAGGGCTGTCTAACCATGACGGTGCCGGCTACTGTAGGGGCCTTAAAATTACCTATACTATTTTGGGGGCTCCTTAGCATAATTATAGTACAATATGCCCCAACATCCGATTCTGCGCTGATTTTCTCTTTCTGGACAAAATGGACAAACAAAACCTGCGACGCTGCAGTCAAAATTCGTACCTGGACTCAGGCATTGGCTCTTTTCATACAGCATGGAGGGATTGAAGCCGATTTTCTGGGACAGTGTCAGTTTATAGGTATGGCTGCTTATAAATTAAGAGTACTCACTTCTTTTCTGTTCCAAACACAACAACAAAATCCGGAGCTGCACAGCATGAGTTTCCCCAATGATGCGCAGGCCAAATGGCTTGAAGCTTTTCCCAATGAAACTGCCTTCCCTGAATCCTTGTTCTTCATTCCTGATTGGAATCTTTTGGATGCCTCTAATAACATCCAAAGAATACGAGTCGAAGCTAGGATGGCTTCCAATATTAACACTCAGGTCCTCAGGATCACTACTGTGGATTTTTGTGAAGCAGTCGGCCTCAAAGTCAAGACGCTCATGAGCGAACCCTTATCTGAGAAATGGATTATCCCTAGATTCAAAAGGAAAGGAGCACCTATTCCCTGGATTCAACAAATTCGTGCGATCCGGGATGATATTGTTAACAATCGTGTCACTGAGCAGATACAGTGTATCACTCAAATTGCGCTTGAAAGATGGACTGCTATGTCCCCCGAAGAAATTAGGAGTGCTCTCCCGACCAAACCTGGTCCTATCAAAAGATTCAAAGCAGCAAAAAGCCGTATCACTAAATTTAAAGATGTCCTTGAGCGTTTCAAGCAAAACATGATCCTTGAAAATGATTTTCGCACGCACATTCTTGAGCCTATCTGGGCGCCTACCGAAACTTGCGCTTGCTGTAAAAAAGTCTTGAACTTCTCTGCTGAACCGCGCAACATCACTCGCAGATGTTACAACACCACGCATTTTCCTGTACAGGTGCTCGACAACTGGTCAATGAAATATGACACCATGTTGCGAGACATTGAAGACATACAGTACAAACTCTCTTAGTTGTTGCTCATAAGTAGCTACACATTCCATGGATGCACAAGTCATCTCACGCCGTATTCGCTTCAAACGTATGTCCGATCTTGCCCAACATCCGATTCTAATTATTAAGGCCCCTACATTACGCTCTGATTGCTGGAATTGCGCCGGATGAACCCACTGCACTCCCGGCTTCATCGAGCCTCAAGTCAAGACACGTGCAAGTTGTAGTTGTTCGAAACCCCGTTCCGGGTGTGCTTGCCGTGAAACATCGCAAAACCAAGCCTCCCGGATACGTAGCTCCAAGAAATCACCCCCCCCCCCAATGCATTCAAACAAAAACCAAGGGACCGGAAGCAACAAAAAACACAGCGCAGCTCTCTCGAGGCTTCGGTGAGGGCCATTGAATCCTAGATTTCGCGATGCTTCAGAGGCTCTCTGAAAAAGAAAGGGGCCAGGCTCGGCCTGGATTCCTAGGAGCCACCATGTTTAGACACCGTCGCCCCAAACCTTTGAGGAGAGCACAACCGCAGCTAAGTCCCAAGCCTCCCGAAAAATTAGGGCGCCTTTTGCTTCCTATAGTAGATGCCAGAAAGTTGGAACATCAATATCCTCATGCCCTTAAGGTAGAGTGTAGGGGATCCTAGCACCAATCCTCCTAAACCCATGTTCCAACTTTGTGGGGTTCACTGTACTCCGTAAGGAGGGTTTAGGGTTCATGCTGTAGGGTAGGGGTTACCATCAACCCATAGCCTGAAAATCGAGTACACAGACCCCATGTCGAGGCCACAACTGAGAACGGCTGCCTGCATAGCCTTAGCTGCTTTAGCTCTAATCTATAAGCACAGGGCGGTCACACCTGCTCAGAATTGCGGGCTTTCTGTGGTTTCGGGCTTCGGGTTCCTCGAACTCAGACATCTCCAGGAGGCCGAACTGAAGCCGAAAAATACTCGCTTGGTCGCAGCTGAAATGTACGACGGAGGCCCTGGTCCACGGACTTTGCTCGTTGATTGTGTCTTAACCAGGAGCGCCTTTGAACCAACAAGGTTTTGGGGCATGACTTGGGCATGTTCGTCTGTGTCTAGAGTTGAAACAGAGGATAGACAAACATAGTAGTACATCTGCTTGCAAACATAGGACGGATATTGGAGAGAGAGAGGGAGAGCTGGGGAGGGGAGGGGAGGGGAGGGGGGAGG